>JAWQFJ010016515.1:10000-12500 GCA_034096865.1 Theodoxus fluviatilis | reverse complement strand
CAGCGCCCTCTACCGACAGCTTCCTGCCGTCTGTCAGGGGAGACCACCCAGAGCAAAGAAGAAGTTGGAGGAAAGAAGGGAGGAACGAAAGAGGGTGGGAAGGATAAATGGAGGGTGGGTGGGTAGACGGATGGGTGGATGGATGGTTGGACGGATTGATGAATTGATGGTTGGATTGATGATTGAATGGATGAATGAACGATCAATGAAGTTTTACGGCCTGCGGTCCCTGACTAACAAAATCATTGACGTTTGTAGGAAAAAGAACAAATCAAGACTAGATTTCCGTTGTTATTTGTTTTGACTAATTGCGTAGGGAGACACGATGGCATGTCTCACTGCTGGTCCACGGTGCAAGGACATCTGGGAAGGGGGGCGCCCCAAGGCGGGTCACCTTGCTCCCAGTGGTAGCGGTCCCCTCGCCTTCGCTGTCATGTCTGCCAGGAGAGTGGTCTGTCTGCCTGCCAGGAGAGAGGTCTGTCTGCCTGCCAGAAGAGAGGTCTGCCTGCCAGGAGACAGGTCTGTTTGCCTGCCAGGAGAGAGGTCTGTCTGTCTGCCAGGAGAGAGGTCTGTCTGCCAGGAGAGAGGTCTGTCTGCCTGCCAGGAGAGAGGTCTGTCTGTCTGCCAGGAGAGAGGTATGTCTGCCTGCCAGGAGAGAGGTCTGTCTGCCTGCCAGGAGAGAGGTCTGTCTGCCTGCCAGGAGAGAGGTCTGTCTGTCTGCCAGGAGAGAGGTCTGTCTGCCTGCCAGGAGAGAGGTCTGCCTGCCAGGAGAGAGGTCTGTCTGCCTGCCAGGAGAGAGGTCTGTCTGTCTGCCAGGAGAGAGGTCTGTCTGTCTGCCAGGAGAGAGGTCTGTCTGCCTGCCAGGAGAGAGGTCTGTCTGTCTGCCAGGAGAGAGGTCTGTCTGTCTGCCAGGAGAGAGGTCTGTCTGCCAGGAGAGAGGTCTGTTTGTATGCCAGGAGAGAGGCCTGCCAGGAATTTTGCTGACTGTGGAGCACCGCCCTGCATCTGGTCTGCTACAGCGGTGTTGCCGTGGTTCAAGATTTGCACACACGAGAACGTATTCTGCACAGAGGTGCTCCAGATATGATCCGACTTTGCTACCTTCGGCGTGTGCTAGAATGGTATTCATGAGGCGGTAGTAGGGGGAATACTGCTGCCTAATGTAACTGACTAGTTTGACGTGTTTATTAATGCGCATGTTATGTGGATATCATATCTCCACTCATTTAAGGTAGGGTGGCTAAATTAGTGTTTGAAGTTAGATGTTGCGCCAATGCTATACAGCTTTCAAAGCTTCTGCACGGGAAGTGTATAAAGGAAATTTACAGTGTTTTTATTATGTAACTTCCAAAAACCACACCATTAAGGAGATGATTGAAAACAAAGCCCCCACTCTCCAGTCCTGTTGGCTGACCACAGAGATTAGGTGATAAGGAATGTGTATAGCTGGACAGGAAACCCTTCTGTCTTGTTTGTACATACACGTCTTCTTCATGCATCGCGGGATCGGCTCTCTAAGTCAGTTTCATTTCAATTTGATTAACATTTTTGATGCCGCAATTTCCACAACGTTATTTTCATTGTTGTTGTTTGCTATTTTTCCCTCATTACAGCCACGGCCTTCCAGTGCCCCGCCTGCTTTTAAACTCTGTCGCTCCAGACTGGGTCTGCAGAGCCATCAAAGGGTCAGTAGGAATGGGAGCGGAACCGGTCATCCTTGAAGCAAGGGACAGCCGAAGGGAAGATGGAATTTAGCACCATCACAGATTCTATTCCATGGTTCTGTTCACGTCAAAAGCATCACGTGGTGATGTTGACCTTTGCCTGTCGATGGGTCACCAGGGCCTCGTTCATCACGTGATTCCAGGAATTCCCACCACAGGCGGTCACAAAGGAGTGCCCTCCCTTGGCTGAGCAGTGCAAGTCAGCAGCGAGGACCGATGCCCGGCAGTCCAGGTGATGAGCGAGTGCTGAAACAGCGAGGCCATGCAGCTGCCAGGCAAAGGCAGAGCGAGCCAGGGGTGGGTGAGAAGGAGGAGAAGGTGGGGGGGGGGGGGGGGGAGGGGGAGGAGGGGGTGTGGTTTTAGGGGAGAGAGGGGGGGGAAGGTGGGACTTCGGGGGAGTTTAGCGGAATCTTGATCAGTTTGTGACCTTCGAGCCTGGGACACCCTCGACCACGCTCCCTCTCCCTCTCTCCCCCCCTCCCCCAACCTTTGCTCCTCCCCCTTCCCAGGGTTTGGGAGTGGGGCTGTAGAGGAGGTGCCAGGGGGAGGGGGAGGGGAGGTAGTCTTCTTGAAGACACAAAGCGCTGCCCAGCGCCCCCGGGGTCAGTGCTGGCTGGTCAAGGCACCATTAAAGCTGCCCCACTAATTGGTCACCCTCGCTGTCTTCGCCCTCCACCAGCACAAAGCGCGGGGAGGGGCGGGCCAGGGCAGGGGGGAGAGACAGGGGGGAGAGACAGGGGGGAGAGACAGGGGGGAGAGACAGGGGGGAGAGACAG
>JAWQFJ010016515.1:0-7500 GCA_034096865.1 Theodoxus fluviatilis | reverse complement strand
TACCCTGCCCCCAAAGTTGTGGGTTCTTGTCTTGGCGTTGCAGCGAGCAACCCGCGCACCCCCGGGCCAGCACCCGACCCCTAGGTGTCCCCCACCCCCCGCCCCCCATCACCCACCCCAACACCACCCACCCCAACACCACCCACCCCACAATATTTCTATCGTGCCTAGCATCATGTCCATCAACAATATGATTCGAAGAGTTCCATGAACTTCATCCCTATTCACCTCCCTATTCTCCCTCTTCTGCCCTTTCCAGAACAACACAACCCTCTCCGCATCTGTTTTCCTGCCCCCTCCCACCTCATCCACAACCCTGCAACCACTCGTTTTCTATCGAGCATCCTCCCTCCTCCAGCCCCGTCCCTCGCTCCGCTCAACCCCTGCATCCACCCCATTCCCCTGAAACACCATCCTAGGAATTCAGCCCCCTCACCCCCACATCCGTCTCTTACTCCCAGCCGTCCAAACCTGTTTCATGTCATCACGTTGTCTATTCCACTAGAATCTACATTGTATCTTCCTTCCACGTAATCGAGATTCGAAAACGACGCCATCGAGCCTCTACATTACCTTTGTAACTATTCTCAGAAGCTTGCTTTTAGATTCATTTTGTCTGTCACAGATCTTGTTGCACATATACGCTCTTTTTAAATCAAGTTGTGGAAGTATCCACCCATCTCTGCACGCGGTAACTATATATAGGCCTCACTACCAACTACAGATAGGCCTCATCACCTGTGGCGCCTTGCCACCACCCTGCCGTGGTCTTCAGTGGTCCTGTCTGCCTCTTGCCGCATCCGCATCTGTACTCTACGCGCGTGCCTGGTTGACCAACACGCAACTTTGCTGCGGTTGAGAGGTCGCAGGTTTGATTCCCACACAAGGCATAGAACATTTTCTGGCTTTCCTCAGCAGGATTGGCTCCGTGTCCAGGATTTCCACAGACATGACTTCTCCATCAAACTTTTAATTTCAGCAAAGAGGTCGTGTCCTGCACAATCATCCTCAGTACAATGGTGGACAACGCTACACGACAGTGTCCCATCTTCACTCAGCCTTCCCAGTGCAGGACAATATGGCGGACTGCCAGTGGAAACAGGACGCCGCGCTGTTACTATGACGACGCCAAAGCCCGAAAGGAATTTCTTGAACCCCTTAACAAATCATTTATATGGTCTCACTAGCGGTGACTGTTGGAATTTTGTCTAAGTTACTTTGTGTCTAGTTAAGTCTTGTGAATGAGGTAGGCGGAGCTTGCACAAGAAAGAGTTTAAGAAAACAGTCAAGCTCTTCCCGAGGGCATTTTCTTTAGCTCTGTTTCCCCGCACTCATCCAGAAAGGGAAAAAAACCCGTATCCCTTCCCGAAGCTGTGTCAGACCTCACGGCCAGTACGTTCCAAGGGCGTGGGAGAGCCACCCCAATTTTGTATTTCCCTTCCCACCGCAACCCCCACCCCTTTTGCAAACTGGCCTGACTGCCCCCACCCCCAGCCACCCCGGGATGTCACCCCTACCCCGCGTCAGACCATCAGTGTCACCCCTTCCAACCCCTCACCCCTACCCCGCTCGGAGTCACTTCCCTGGGTCGATACAAAATCAGCAATGAAAAACAAACAGAAGCAGGAAAGAGGCCAAGCAGAAGCGAGCCGCTTCTTTTTCGTTTCACTTTTTGTGATGACTGCCTTAGCCCCCGGCAGATGGGGGCGGTGGGTGGCGGGCGAGTAGAAAAAACAGCGCGGTGAAAAAGCGGGTATTTTCCTTCGTGCCCGCAGCCCTCATCCAGCGCTTGCAGGGGCTGACGACACGCTCCTCCCCTTGGCTCCCCCCGCCTGCCTCCACAGCTCCAAACCCAATTCAATTACGCCTGCAACTCCCGCCATTGTCTCAGAGCGGGCCTGGCTATTGACTGACGGGCGGCGTTCAAACAGACAGTCCCAGCGCTCCCTATGACTGGAGAAGACGCGGCCTTCTCCAGACGCAAGACGCGCCTTAATTGGCGGGTAATTGACTGGAGGACTTCCCGCCGCGGCCGCAAGGAGGCGCCACTGTCCTGCGGGAAGCGGCCATCTGGTGACCGGAAGTTACCGTCCTTTAAGTCGATGGCGTCCGAGTTGCTTCCCTTTATGGACTCTCCTGTTTGCAGCTGCCTCCTCGCTTGGTGTCGAGTCACCCGCCATTGTGGTCCAGCCACTTGGACATTTTGCCCTGCAGCCACATCCAGTGTAATGGGCTGCAATCACCGCGTCTTCTTCCATGGGGAAAAGAGATTAAAGTTAGGGGAAAAAAATACAGAGCTTCTGTCACGAAATTATCTTTTGCACAGAGCCGACCCCGTCATTATAGCTAATACTGTTTTCCCTGATGCACTGCCAACTACATCCTCTCTCCAAAATGGCTAAATCGGAAGAGATCGCTTCTTTCCAGACAAGGCAACTTTCAGAAGCCCCGTATGCTTGGTTCGATGACGTCCCCAATTCTTCGTCATCACGAGTGTTTCCTGGAACTTCTGTGAGGAATCGAGATGCGTGTGACCAATGAGCGCGGCACGAGTCTTCACGTCGCCCTCTTGGTTGGGCAACACTGGGAAGACAACAACTGAACGTTTATGTGGAAGCAGTGTGATTTGAATACCGCCTTTGGGACGCAGGGACTGTGCATGGTCCTCTAAAGTACACTAGCTGCTTGTTGCTCAGCTCCTACACAAGGCCTGTGGCGTTCTTTGTCCGTACCAATAAGTCACGCTGAACTTGAATGCTATAACTTTCTTGATTTTTCCATTTTCAACAATTCTTATAAATACTTTTGCGATAAACAAATTAAAGCACATCCTAGGATGCCTAATTCTGTCAAATAGGACAAGGAGGGAAATAATTCCAGACTGACAAAGGACATAAGACAAGTAATTATACTCTCCTCTACAACCTTGCTGGCTGGCCTTTTCATTTCAGATGCACGGAATTCACGAACACATGAAAAATGCAAATTTGTGTCCAGTGAACTGGCCAAGGTACGGGTGCTGACGAGACATGGAACATACTGAAAAGAAGCGTAAACAGCACTCCACAGACGGCCGGAGCCGCTCGATGTCCCCTCATCAGCTGCAACCCCTGGCTGCTGGGTTGTCGGGGCCTGCTCCAGTAACTCAGCCAGGGCCTGCTCCAGTAGCTCAGCCATCGCCTGCTCCAGTAGCTCAGCCAGGGCCTGATCCAGTAGCTCAGCCAGGGCCTGCTCCAGTAGGTCAGCCAGGGCCTGCTCCAGTAGCTCAGTCAGGGCCTGCTCCAGTAGCTCAGCCAGGGACCTGCTCCAGTAGCTCAGCCAGGGCCTGCTCCAGTAGCTCAGCCAGGGCCTGCTCCAGTAGTTCAGCCATCGCCTGCTCCAGTAGCTCAGCCAGGGCCTGCTCCAGTAGGTCAGCCATCGCCTGCTCCAGTAGTTCAGCCAGGGCCTGTTCCAGTAGCTCAGCCAGGGCCTGCTCCAGTAGCTCAGCCAGGGCCTGCTCCAGTAGCTCAGCCAGGGACCTGCTCCAGTAGCTCAGCCAGGGCCTGCTCAAGTAGTTCAGCCATCGCCTGCTCCAGTAGTTCAGCCAGGGCCTGTTCCAGTAGCTCAGCCAGGGCCTGCTCCAGTAGCTCAGCCAGGGCCTGCTCCAGTAGTTCAGCCATCGCCTGCTCCAGTAGCTCAGCCAGGGCCTGCTCCAGTAGCTCAGCCAGGGACCTGCTCCAGTAGCTCAGCCAGGGACCTGCTCCAGTACCTCAGCGAGGGCCTGCTCCAGTAGCTCAGCCAGGGGCTACAGAGACAGAGACAGATGTAGATCTAGAGACAGAGACACATGTAGATCTAGAGACAGAGACAGATGTAGATCTACAGACAGACAGATGTAGATCTACAGACAGAGACAGATGTAGATCTACAGACAGATACGTACAGATGGAGACAGATATAGATCTAGAGACAGAGACAGATGTAGATCTAGAGACAGAGACAGATGTAGATCTACAGACAGATACGTACAGATGGAGACAGATATAGATCTAGAGACAGAGACAGATGTAGATCTAGAGGCAGAGACACATGTAGATCTAGAGACAGAGACAGATGTAGATCTAGAGACAGAGACAATGTAGATCTAGAGACAGAGACAGATGTAGATCTAGAGACAGAGACAAATGTAGATCTAGAGACAGAGACAGATGTAGATCTACAGACAGATACATACAGATGGAGACAGATGTAGAGCTAGAGGCAGAGACACATGTAGATATAGAGACAGAGACAGATGTAGATCTACAGACAGATACGTACAGATGGAGACAGATGTAGATCTAGAGGCAGAGGCACATGCAGATCTAGAGACAGAGACAGATGTAGATCTACAGACAGATACGTACAGATGGAGACAGATGTAGATCTAGAGACAGAGACAGATGTAGATCTACAGACAGATACGTACAGATGGAGACAGATGTAGATCTAGAGACAGAGACAGATGTACATCTAGAGACAGAGACAGATGTAGATCTAGAGACAGAGACAGATGTAGATCTAGAGACAGAGACAGATGTAGATCTAGAGACAGAGACAGATGTAGATCTAGAGACAGAGACAGATGTAGATCTAGAGACAGAGACAGATGTAGATCTACAGACAGATACGTACAGATGGAGACAGATGTAGATCTAGAGACAGAGACACATGTAGATCTAGAGACAGAGACAGATGTAGATCTAGAGACAGAGACAGATGTAGATCTAGAGACAGAGACAGATGTAGATCTAGAGACAGAGACAGATGTAGATCTAGAGACAGAGACAGATGTAGATCTAGAGACAGAGACAGATGTAGATCTAGAGACAGAGACAGATGTAGATCTAGAGACAGAGACAGATGTACATCTAGAGACAGAGACACATGTAGATCTAGAGACAGAGACAGATGTAGATCTAGAGACAGAGACAGATGTAGATCTAGAGACAGAGACAGATGTAGATCTAGAGACAGAGACAGATGTAGATCTAGAGACAGAGACAGATGTAGATCTAGAGACAGAGACAGATGTAGATCTAGAGACAGAGACACATGTAGATCTAGAGACAGAGACAGATGTAGATCTAGAGACAGAGACAGATGTAGATCTAGAGACAGAGACAGATGTAGATCTAGAGACAGATACGACAGATGTAGATCTAGAGACAGATACATTATTACGGGGATTTCAATAAACGTGGATAAAAACGGTCCCGGGTAAATACAAGGTTTTTAATCAATCAATATAAATCATAACTTCCCATAATCAGAGGTGGAAAAGAAAGACAATTAAATAAAAGTGGAATCACTGATAAAATGTTAATAGAGAATTATAAACACAAGTAAAATATATGGTCAACCTGCTCACATAAAAACTAATAAACGTAGGTCAGCCCTTGACATAACAGAACTAATTCGACCAACCTTCCATCTCTTCCTCTGTCTCTCTCTGTCTGTTCTCTTCCTCACTCGGGTAGACATGCGCACATGGCTCCTAGGGAGGGGGCCGACGGCGTCCGTCTTCTCTCTTGTGATGCTCTCATCTCGATTCTCTCCGGTCTGCCTCTCTCTTACTTGCCTCTCCCGCTGTTCTTCATGCTGCGTGTGGTGGAAGATCGCGAGACTCGTACTTCTACCTGTTCTTGCTTGTCGGCTCTCATTATGTCTCTATCTTCTGCAACACACTGTGGTTACACATGAAATATTGGAGAGATCTTTGTTGTAGCGCTTAGTTATTTATAAGGGCTAATGAATAATAGAAGTATATGCCATACCACACCAGCCGCTCTCAAGAGGCCTAGGGCTTTTATAGATACCACATCCCCCAAAGGAAAAAAGCCCGCCAGCAGTTAGGGAATCTGTGGTGTCAGGGTGGGATTTTGAAAAGGTGACAAGGGGAAGGGAGGACCACCGGAAGCACGCGGGACAGGGGAGTGGATGCGAAAGTCGGGACAGACGGAAGATGGGCCGACGAGATTTGTAACGTCTTCTGCCTGGGGCGTATAGCGGCGCTGTGCCAGAAAAATAGGGCTACGGCTCAGTGTTTGGGGGAAGGCAAGCCCAAGGTCCCAGTCTCGTTGATGACTGTGCCTTATCCGGGATGGTGCCTCCATCTGCTTGGTACATAGGCGATTTGCTCGTGCCGCCACCACTAGAAATCCTTAAGAAAGAATACATGAAGAGTACACGTCTCACACACGATCCACGGAACCCGCAAACCATAACTCACCATTCCACCATAATTAACCCCCTAAATAATTGACAACCACGATAACACGTTGGGGGAAACACAACACCCACCTCAGACACAATGTGAACGACTCACCCATTTAGCACTCACTACAGACACCAGTACAAACCCCACCAGAGGAGCGTAGCTGCACGAGAGACGTAGAGCAGCACTAGTAACACACGACGTATAGCAACGAAACACCAAATCACTTCAGGTTGCTCACACAACTAATCATTCAGCGGAGATATATGCGACACACGAATAACGAACAAAATAAAACAAAAACCAACTGTTTAGTATATTCAAGATTAATGGCAAGCCTCTGGGGCCAGCAATTAATAAGTACGGCAAGTAGAAAGAGATGAAATTGGATAATAGACGCATATTACATTAAACGAGTGGGGGGGGGGGAGAGGAAGGGGGCGTCTCCTAACTGTGCGGACTGGCACAAAGGCTCCTGTCGTTAAATAGAATACAGCATATCAAACAATAGTATTCTATTGCTGCAGTTCTGTTGAGGCACACATATATGGAAAGGCTACGACAGATAACAGTAAAATACCAGACCAAACGCCGACAGGGTCGTTGAACAACGCAAAAAAACTGAAAAACCAAGGGGGGGGGTGGTGGGGTGGGGTCGTGTGACGTAAGCGGAAGAACCAAGTAATATCCATGTTTTTTCACACGTTTTAGTTTTCTGTTGTGATTATTTGGATGCGACTCCTTGGGGGGTTACCCCATAACACGGGCATCATCTGTCAACTTCTCTGGATTTAAAGACGGGGTGGATATCAGAGGTGAGATCAAGAAGCGAGAATATCCAAAGGTCAGACAGGAACGATCTGAGCCATGGGGTACGTGCTGCAGATAGCAGTAGAAGCCGAGACAGGCGGACGAGCGAGCAGAGAGAGACGATGTCCATGCTATTTATATGAATAAGTGGCATTTTTGAAGCATTGGTGATGTACCGCCTTTCTAACTTTGTTACTCATAAAGCCTTTATTGTTCCCAAAGCCTGAACAAGAGATGCAATCACTGAGGATTTTTTTTCGTCGCTCAGGACCCAATACTGCTGGCGAACGCCAACGTAACCTCTTTGGAGACACTAGACTCTTTGAGTCACGCAGGACTTACTGAGCAATAAACCTTTAAGTACATAACTCTGAGTTATGGTCACACGTTAGTCCACAAAGAAAACAGCACGGGGGGTGGTGCAGGGACGTCAGGGTTTAGCAATTGGGAGTTGT
>JAWQFJ010016514.1:15000-17733 GCA_034096865.1 Theodoxus fluviatilis | reverse complement strand
TAAGTGATTCCCACATATGCGGACACGGACAAAAAAATTTCACTCGAGCACACACATAAATTATGCATGCATGGACGCATGCACATTATCACAGGCAGACATATATGCAGGAATATGCATAAAAAGACTGCGGCAGTAGATGGTGATTGATAGAAGGAAAAAATACCACTAGACAGACAGTGGTGAAAGATGGTGTGATAGAGCGAAATGCAGACACGGAGTGAATAACGATTCAAATGAGGACAAACAAGAAAGACAGCCCGATAGGAAGACAGATAAAGGAAGCAGACGCCAGTGTGCGGAGAAAGGTGCTAAGGCAGACAGTCCATGAGTTCCAACACAGAGGAGCAATCGACGAGGAACAGAGAAACACAACGACCGACACGCGCGATGAATACCACATTCATATTGTCAAAGTCTGAAAACATACAACGCGGTCAAGGCAAAGCGCGCTTACAAAATGTGATGCAAAAAGGCATCATATTGATCGATACACCTCAAACTAAGCACTACAACTGATCAATCTATACAGATTCTTCAACAAGCCAGGCCACCACTGCCTACCTTGGGGTGCTCTAGGTAGAGGGAGTGGAGGAACTCCTCAAAGATGGGTCTGCCAAAGTGCGTGACGGCCTTCAGACCAGTAAACAGACTGCGGTTCTCGATTTTCTGAAAGTGCCGCTCGCAGATGTACTGAAACATAAACAAAAGCCTTCGTCGGTATAGCGTAGTCCCAAACCTGCGCCAGCAGGCACTTTCTGGTGATTGACGAGAGGGACTATTATCAACACCTATTGGAAAAACAAACTTTTTAATACCATTTTGGTCGAGAACATGTATTGATCTTAATACTCTCACAGTATTTTTGAGCTTTCAAAGAAGTACTGGCATAGCGGAAACAGTACAATGCGAAAATACTGACATAATTTAAAGACGGATCATAAAAGTCTAGGAAGTGGATGAGCTCACCAGCATGGTTGTCCGCAGGTCAAACTTCTGCTGGAACTGCGTGATGAAGATGTGCACCGACACCAGGTCCTGCGTGTCCGTGTTCTCCACCTCTCGAATGATGTCGATCATCCACTCAAAACTCTTCTGTGTTCTCGTCACCCAAATGAAGTACACCTGTTCATGAAGAAAGGGATTTTCAGCTTGTCGAAATGAGCACCGGTTACTACATGCCTCACACTAATAACAGTTTTCACAAATTTCCGACTGCGAGAAAAGACGATTTTAGGTACGTCTGGCAAATATGAGAAGATAATAAGGAACATCCTCATTAAAGTGATCATATATAGTTTTTAAAATTACAATAAACTTGTAAAATTGTAATGAGATGCATATATGCGTAGCGATAAAGCAGTTCAAACTTTACAACGGTCGAACTAAATGTTTTGAATATCCTTAGAGGAGAACAAAGTAACAGTGAAACATTTACGGTCAATACACTGACAAAAATGTATAGCACACCAAGCGAACATCTCGTTACGCGGGTGATGATTATATAGAAAAATAGTTTCAATGCAAAGAGACGGCTTACAACTATAATATGTACATTATATAATGGGGTTCCTGACAGGCAGTTATTTGATTTGCTCACATATAGTTGGTTTTTGCGCTCTTTCATTGATGAAGATGAAACACAAATCGACACCCTTAGGAATAACTTTGCACGAGAGTGAGAGAATACAATCTACGCTGGGAAACAAACAGTCAGCAGTTTACACGAGAAAACGGAAACAGCTAAACAGAGAGAAGAGACGCATGTACGTTTTATAAGATAACAAAGATTAACAGTGCACAGGGCGAGAGAGTGAACTGAAGGGGAAAAACGGGGGATATAGTGACATGGGAGGAGAGAAGGCGGGGTTGTGCGGGCGCTGAGCACAGAGAGCTGGCGAATGGAAAGCGGAAGAAGGATGGGGCACCTTCTGACAGGTGACTCTGGCGTTGGTCTTGGAGCGGAAGGCGATGTCCTTGAGGATGGACGCGAAGGGCGTGACGCCGATTCCACCTCCCACCAGCACCGCCACGTCACAGGTGTACCAGTCCTGGTGACCCTCTCCAAACGGCCCGTCCAGGTAGAGCTGTAGGGAGGTAACGCTATCATGACGGCCCGTCCAGGTACAGCTGTAGGGAGGTAACGCTATCATGACGGCCCGTCCAGGTACAGCTGTAGGGAGGTAACGCTATCATGACGGCCCGTCCAGGTACAGCTGTAGGGAGGTAACGCTATCATGACGGCCCGTCCAGGTACAGCTGTAGGGAGGTAACGCTATCATGACGGCCCGTCCAGGTACAGCTGTAGGGAGGTAACACTATCATGACGGCCCGTCCAGGTACAGCTGTAGGGAGGTAACGCTATCATGACGGCCCGTCCAGGTACAGCTGTAGGGAGGTAACGCTATCATGACGGCCCGTCCAGGTACAGCTGTTGGGAGGTAACGCTATCATGACGGCCCGTCCAGGTACAGCTGTAGGGAGGTAACGCTATCATGACGGCCCGTCCAGGTACAGCTGTAGGGAGGTAACGCTATCATGACGGCCCGTCCAGGTACAGCTGTAGGGAGGTAACGCTATCATGACGGCCCGTCCAGGTACAGCTGTAGGGAGGTAACGCTATCATGACGGCCCGTCCAGGTACAGCTGTAGGGAGGTAACGCTATCATGACGGCCCGTCCAGGTACAGCTGTAGGGAGGTAACGCTATCATGACGGCCCGTCCAGGTACAGC
>JAWQFJ010016514.1:0-10000 GCA_034096865.1 Theodoxus fluviatilis | reverse complement strand
CATTTTGCCCTTTTCTTTTCTTATTCAGTTTGTGTGTGTGTGTGTGTGTGTGTGTGTGTGTGTGTGTGTGTTGTGTGTTGTGTGTGTGTGTCTTTGTGTTTGTGTGTGTGTGTATGTGTTTTCCGTGTGTGTGTGTGTGTGTGTGTGTGTGTGTTGCATGGGGAATTTCACTCTCGGTTACTGCTGTGCTACTGTCATATCCTAGACCGTAGAGTATCCTAACACGTACAGCATGACCTACTTGCATATTATTAACACGACGAAATATGGGTTTTTGTCGTTTTCCTCTAGAAATGTTTGTGTAATCACACGCAGCAAAGACAAAAATCTTTGGGTCCGAGATTTCATAAAACGCTCACCGTTACAACCGGACAATCACAGTTAAGATAACAAGAGTAGGCGGGAGAAAGTCATCTCTGCGGGGCATTGTCCAATTACAAGATTTGGCGGGTGAACACGTCGTGTTAATAATATGCAAGTAGGTCACGCTCTACATTTTAGGATATTCTACGGTCTAGGATATGACTTTACCTTCAGTAACGGGTGTAACTCCTCGATAGGAGAGGCAGTGCGGGTAGGCGCCTTGCCCAAGGATTCGACTGCAGGAGCCGCGCAGCTTCGAAGGTCGCTACCGCTAACGCAAGCGACATCGGGAGAGCGCTCTGTTCGCTGGGCTTGCGCCTCTGGCATTGAACCATACTTTGTCCATAGTGGAAAGGGGCGTGCGGTGGTGTGACTGCCGCAAAAGCATTGATGAAACATCATGTTAGATGGAGTGAATGTGGTGGTCAAATGAGTTATTTATTTTCTTTTCAAAAACTGAATAACAGAGGATACGTGATGGTGAGCAATTTCGTGTGGTCCAATGGATGATATCGGATATGGTGTCACTTCAAGATAAAAACCGCTGGCGCTGAACCTACAGGTTTTGGAGAGAAAAAAAGAAGATCGGGTTCGAACCCGCAACCTCTCGAGAAAAGAGGAGGAAAAAACGCACACACACACAAACACAAAAAACCAGGTCGGGTTCGAACCCACAACCCCTCGAAAAAAGAGAAGTAAAAAAAGTTTCAGCACAGAATCGAACCTGGTCATGCATGACCAAGAGCCCAATACTCTACCAACTGTGCCATTGAAAACTTGTAGGTATATGAAGCATTTATAACGACCTTGTCATAAACCCCCGTGGTTCGTATTTTGCACTGTAAATTGTAGAAAAATGGATGATAGCATGAACTGTTTGGTATTTCATACGGATCTAACCCATCAACGTCAATATTTTTCTCGTAGTATCGCATTTTGGCGTCTGCTGGTAGAGGTTCAACATCGAAGCGTTTTGCTGAAGTAGGATAGATAACTCTGTTTGACTCGATGTCATTACGCTGAAAATTAATGGTCGTTGTCCCCAACATTTCCGGGACAGGGATTGATTAAATCATTATATTTTTGTGACACTGAGACCAGACCATCAAAACAATTAGCACTAGGCCTTGAATCAAATCGTCGTACGAGATCTTACGTTGACTGCAAATGTGCAACAGTGCCGAGTGATTGTGTCGACATTCAGTTAGTTTGCTAGGCGATTCCACCACGACAACGGCACGATTCTAACGCATCCTGAAGAAGGCTGAAATGGTCGGTGTCGGTGGTCGTTGTGACTTTTGACCGGTACTGTACTCCATGCACCTTAACGGTCCGTGTGATTCGGGTGTAATCTTAAGCTTAACGATGTTTATTGGCAGTATTACACCCGAATCACGCAGCTGAGTGCGAGAATCTGGGTCACGTGTCGGCGTCTATTTTCATGGCTGGAGAGTGCCTGGCTAAAGTGCGTTAGAATCGTGCCCTTTTCACCCTCATTCCAAGCTTTTAACCAGCGAAGGCAACGATCTAGATGGTACATATACTTTACCGGTTTCACAAATGGAATGAATTTGACGCCAACACAGCGTAGTATCGCTTTTTTGCGTCTGCTGGTAGACGTTCATAATACAAAGAAGCCAAATGCTGTTTTGTGAACGTAGGAAAAGAGTTTGACTCGATTAGGCTCTCACATCTATTGACTATGGAGGGAGGTGCTTTGAGTGTACGAAATCCATTATCCTGAAAATTCTACTCGCAAATGACGTCACGTTATACGACGTCAAATGATGACGTCACAGATTTTGCAAAATGGAGTCTGTTGAATTGTTTTCATTGAAACACCAAAATGTAAAAAAGTCACTTTCTTTTAAAACCTCGATTCTGAAAAGTTGATAATATTGAATGGGACCTAACTTCCAGTCAGTGTGCAAAATCTCAAGGAAATCCGTCCAGTAGTTTTTGAGATATAGGCCGTGGAGACGGGACAGACAGACAGACAGACAGACAGACAGACAGACAGACAGACTAATAAAGTCTGTAGGACCTCCATTAAACCTGGAGGGATAAAGTCTGTAGGACCTCCAGTAAACCTGGAGGGATAAGATTGATTTTTTAGTGAAGGAATGAATGTGTAAATCTTATGACGGTTGGAACAAAGTCGCAAATAAAGGAGTTTTTTCCATTGCGAGAAACCATGGAAGGATGGATGGACACATTAATTGATAAAGAAATTTGTAAAAGGCTGGGGCAAATTACATATGAATGGCAGAATGAACGTTTTGGTAAATAAATCAATGTATATATGAAGATGAAGACAAAAAGCAAAAGCGACTACTTTATTCCATCATTTACCGATGTATTTATACACGAGCAATCTAATCTGACCACTTGTTCTTGTTTGAAACACTTCTCTCTCTCTCTCTCTCTCTCTCTCTCTTTCTCACTCTCTCTCACTCTCGCTCTCTCTCTCTCTCTCTCTCTCTCTCTCTCTCCCTCTCTCTCTATCTCTCTCCCTCTCTCTTTTGTTTTCTCTCTCCTCTCTCTCTCGTTCTCTCTCTCCCTCTCTCTTTCGTTCTCTCTCTCTCTTTCTCTTTCTTTTTTTCTCTTTTGCGCTCTTCCCCCCCCCCCCCCCTCTCCTCCTCTTCTGTGTCTGTGTGTGTCTCGCTCGCTCGCTCGTTCTGTCTGGAACATCTCTCTCTCTCTCTTCTCTCTCTCTCTCTCTCTCTCTCTCTCTCTCTTTCACACACACACACACACACACACACACACACACACACACACACACACACACACACACACACACACACACACACACACACACACGTTTCCCTAAAATGCACCGCTGGATTCACACATGCTCTCCTGTTTACGCCCAAAGCAACCCTTTATGGCCGAAGTTTGCCTTTTCCCGCTCGAAACTGTGCAGCAGGACGTTTTCTGGTGAGGCTGACAACGTTCCCCTCGTGCTTGACAGGAATTTCCAGGTCATCCAACCTCTGAACGTGACCTCGTTGTTTGGGCAACAGTTCGTTGTCCGCCACTACAATCACAGCGTGCAGGTAGCCCATGTGGGGACATGTGACAGGTAAGGAACTTCTGGCATCGTACAAGTTCCAATGGTGTAAGGGTGGCAAGTTTTGCTATGAGAAGTTCCATTCAATGCAGTTTGAAAGACTTCCTGCTTTATTATGACAATCAAACTTTCACAGTTTTTGCTGTCTTTTTGCTTCGTTCCTGCATACGAGGAATCAAATTGACGGGGTACTTATTGTAATATACAAACAATGCTTTCCGAGGCGTGTAAAGTGGAGTAGAACGTATAGCTATTGGTTGCATGCAACTTTTTTTTATTCGTGTCTGAATCTCAAACTGATCCGTACTTTGCCATCTACATGGTTTTTGGGGATCGAAATAGTGATTTTCAAACAGCTCGTATCGACAACCACAGTTGGAGAGGACATGCTCTTAATTGGGTGCCAACATCATGTTCATTGATTCGGCATTTTCAATTCGATTCTGACTCACAATTGCTTCCATATATTGGACATTTTGAGGGTCTACCTATAGAAAAGAGTCTTAGATCACCACAATTCATTTGAGGCGCTGTGCTGCTTCCGGCTAAAGTGTTCCATGAGACGCATATTTCGGATAATGATTAATGCAATCATGTGCAGATTCATATTGCTTTTCTCTGAATAGGATAAACAAACTACCTTGTGTGGTGACGTGCATAGTCTGAACACTTGTTCTGGTCAGGAGTTATGAAGAGGGGCGCATGATGTTTGACACAAGTAACTAGAAGCAAAAAACAGAGACTCGCTCACAAACAGCAGGGCGACAGATTCCGTAAGATATTGAGATTTTGTATAAAATTCAAATCAGATCAACCTGAAGTAAAACACACTTGTAAAATAACGCTTGAATTCTTACCATTCGCGCATTCTGATGTTTTTGTTAGCATACAATGTATTTGCTGTCATATTTGTATCCTTTTTACTTTCGCCTCCACCTGCATTCTCTGTTGCAGCGTCAACACAGCATGTTCCAACGGTGGTCACTGCGTGCAGGAGTACCGTGTGGACTGGCTGCTGGTGGTGGGGTGTCCTGATTCCTTCATTCCAGTAGAGTTGCCCAACCACTGCGTCTGTGTCTTCACCTAGCTCGTCCTCTGATACATCCTCGACTAACAACCAGCGGTTTTCCCCCCCAGCCTGCCAGTCGATGACAGTGTCTGGCCAGACCTATACTGTGAATGCGAGTAGTTGATTTGTAGTTTGTATGAGGATTAAACTGTATCCGCAGATGTTTCTGCTAGCCGGCTTGTGTATGTGCTTTCATTCCGATGTCCAGAAACGTCTGACATTTTAGAGTTGCGTAATCTCCACGCCAGCTCCCGAGTTTCGTCTCGTTAGAACCCTGTAGTGCTTTGAGCGTGCAATCTCGACAGGTTTCAGCACCTACCCAAGAGCAGCCGCTTTTTGTAAGCAGGTATCCATTCTGCAGCCTTGTTTCTGACTCACCGGATTGCAGCTGTGTCTTCAAGTTGCCAGGATGATTCAGACTGACTTGCCAGCTAGCCTCCCTCCCCTCTCCGCTCCCCTCCCCCCAAAAACCCACCAAAAAACAAAACAAAAACCTACCCCCTCCTAAGTCGCTGATGATAAAGCTGGAAACTATTTTGTTTCATGCTGACTTTGGTTTACTAGCATGTAACAAACTACGTAATACTTACTTTCCATAGATTATATCAGAATACGTATGAAGTAGTAATGATACCCAAAACTATGTTCTTCAGAACGCACGCTCACTTAAGAAAGAACATATTTTGGATGAAGACTCTTTATGTGAAAGCATATTTTGCATATAAGAGCCGCCATTTTCTATACACAGATGTTCTCTCGGGGAAAATCATACAATGCCAAAGTAATCGGATGTCAGTGCATTTCAGAGGAGCCAGTAAAGTCAAAATAGTTTATTTCGGTACAAAAGTAAAAATGAGAAGCCGTATTACCAATGTCAGTATGAAGTGAGTAAGTAATTCCAGCGTGTTATTTGCAAGGCGTGCTTAAATCATCACAGACAATATTCACAGTGGGAAAAACAAACAAACATGATAACACACACCATAAGTTCGTGATGACGACCCCTATTAAGAAAACATCAATGCATGTGGATTAGGACCAGCAAGTGACAATGACAATCAAGAAGATGAGATGATGAGAGTTGGCTACAGGCAGAAACATGCAACATCTTGAAGCAAAGATTTATATCTATACAGTCCATGCCTGACAAGATAGCGATCAACGCTGTCATCGGCGACACGCACACATCATAAATGGCTTGTAAAGCCTCCTTCCTTTGACAGGTCTGTCGTGAGCAGACGGGATTCAATAGGTTTTCATTTTAGCATACACGTAGTTACATAACCACGAGGAAGTCAGCAATTTTTCAATTAAATTGTCACACTTCAGACAAAAATATAATCATTCAAAACCGTGAGCAACTGTCGACTAGCTCCAAGTGTATGATGCACACACATGATGATACTTCATCGACAAAGTGAATCATTGTAGGTATTCACTACAGACGATGGTACAACAAAAATTTCGCTGTTATTTACAAAGACCAACATAAGCAAGAGAAATAAAGTGAATTTGCTTTGTTTTTTCTGTATCACATTAAATTTATTCTGACAGCCTGTGCCCCCACTAACCCCCATTCCCCTTCGAACAAAACAGGACTGAAAAGCACAAGAAAGTTTCAATATGCCGAGAGTTGAATTCGTTCCTAAACACGGTACTTAGAAAATGCTCTAACACTCAGATCGCTGGCATCGTTAACTCCTTTCTGTGCTAACACCAAATCAACACAACGACTCGACTGCATGGATGTGTGTGCACACGTGTAATTGCATCTATATGTGTGTGTTTGCGTGTGTGTGTGTGTGTGTGTGTGTGTGTGTGTGTGTTGTGTGTGAGAGCGTACATGTATGTGTATGTGTGTGTTTCCGTTCATGACAGTGAAAATGTGTGTGCATGCGTATGCGAGTGTTGTGTTGTGTGTGTGTGTGTGTGTGTGTGTGTGTGTGCGCGCGTGTGTTTTGTGTGTGCGTGCGTGTGTACGTGCATGTGTGTGTATGCGTGTGTGCGCATGTGTGTGTGTATGTGTGTATGTGTGCCTACAAGAACACGCTGGAAAAGTTCTGCATTCTGAGTATGAATCCTCAAGGAAGCGCCGTGCTGTTCCCTAGCACAGGCTAGAAGTTTTCGAAGTAGTGTGTGTACGTGGGTCCTTCCGTCTTGTTGAGAGCGGAGCAGGCTGCCTGCACGTTGGACGTCATGGGGCCTGGTCCACAGCTGAACACCCCGATGTGGTCCACCTGTACACAACACGATGTGATTACCAGCCGCCAAAGAGCAAGCAAAAATATCCAAGGATTCAGCACAGTGTATAGAGATGACCGTTGCTGACAAAAGCTCTTTCCATAAGGAAGGAGAAATGAGAGAGAGAGAGAGATAGAGAGAGACAGACAGACAGACAGACAGACAGAGAGAGAGACAGACACAAAGAGAGAGAGAGAGAGAGAGAGACGGAGACATACGGACGGACAGACGGACGGACAGACAGACAGACAGACAGACAGACAGACAGACAGACAGACAGACAGACAGACAGACAGACAGACAGACAGACAGACAGACAGACAGACAGACAGACAGACAGACAGACGGACAGACGGACGGACGGACGGACGGACTGACTGATAGATAGACAAAGAGGGACGAACGGACGGACGAACAGACCGACTGATAGATAGACAAAGTGGGACACAAAGACAGAGACAGACAGATACACACACACGCACACACACACACGCGCGCGCGCGCACACACACACACACACACACACACACACACACACACACACTGACAGACACACACGCAGACACACTATACAGACAGCAGAGAGAGAGAGAGGGAGAGAGAGAGAGAGAGAGAGAGAGAGAGAGAGAGAGAGAGAGAGAGACAGACAGACAGACAGACAGACAGACAGACAGACAGACAGACAGAGACAGAGAGAAACAGCAAGAGTAAGAAAGAGAGATTAAGAATTAGAGTGAGCAAAAGAGAGTAAAGAAGAGAGAAAGGGTTAAGGATGGAATGAAGCTAAGTGTCGCGTGATGAGCAGCGACAATAGGGTGATGTGGGTTGTTCATTTTTGTTGTAAATAGATAGGGCGAAAATCTTCTCCATATCCGCGCTCGCTCGTTTGCCGCTATAGGCGTGGCTACCGAGAGTGGAGTGTCACAGCTTCGCTCCGGGGGAACCCGAGGGGTCTTCGGAGGGGGGTATGAGTTGAATCTACAGGGCTTACACGATCGCTGACAGGGGGGTACCCTGCCGCGTCCTTTTGTCAATTAGCGATTGGAGAAGATGGGAGAGGCGGGAAATCTCTCATTAGCGATTGGCGGTCAATCACGTGAGGAGAGGGACGCCGAGTTGGATAGCGTTGGTCTGGGCAGAACTTACTCGCCGCTGGGACGAGATGGTAGCGGAGTGAGTGGGCTCCCGCTGTGGGTGAAGCCACCATGGGTGGCGGGTTGAGGCGGCTGGCCTCTGGTGGAATTTCTCTGTGCCAACTCGGACCATCAGTTGGGCACATGAGAACGGGTGACTAGGACGAAGTCTTGTAGACCGAACCACGGCCTGGCTTTGGGGTAATTATTCGCTGTTCCTCCATTTTGCTTTTTGCCACGTGTGTGTGGCTGATTGTTTAATCTGAGCGAGAATTGGGTCATCCGTTTGGGTATGGGTGATTCGCATCTCTAAAGTCTGAAGTAAATCTGTGGGGAATGATTTATCAGTTCTATTTCATGAGTAAATGAATGTTAATTCGACTTTTCTTGCCGAGAATGAGTAAGCAGTTCAACTGGGGCGTCTGGGTTAAACGCGTCGCTAAAATATTGAATCTCGCTCGAGTAAATTCTATGGGGGAAAGGGTAATTGCTTATTGGGATAAAACGTTGTGTGTTGCAGGCTGAGAATTGCAGGAATTGCTGATGCGCTGTTCGGCTGTATGCCTATTCGCATTTTGGGCTGCTTAGCCGCGAGGGCTACTTGCTGCTGTCTGGTTATCTACGGTCTACGGGTCTATCTTCGTGCCTACGTATCTCTACGAGTGCTGCAACCGTTATTGGTGGAGCCATGCAGTGCTGTCACATCGGGTCCACGTGGATGGAGCTCGGGGTACCCTGTCGTCCTCGAGGGAGCTGCGCCAGTAAGGAGAAACCTTGGTGCGAGGCTGAGGGCGACGTCTAAGGTGTGCCGGAGCGTTTTCGTCAGACCGTTTCGGCTCTAACGGTCGTGCAAGTATTCCTCGTTTGTAGTCTGTGGCTAGGATGTTGTTAGGACTGGCTGTGTGCTAGCAGTTAACTGACTAACAGAGTACACCTAGGGTTGGGTGTGGGGAACCACACGGGTAGCCAGATTGACGGGGAAGGATTGGTTGGAGGTAGAGAGTTGTGGAGCGCTAGTGCGTACACGCGCGCGAGACGGTGTAACGTCACAGCTATTTGTTGCAGGAGTCATGCAACGTGAGTAGTATGGTGTTTGCAATGATTCTTTCGTAGGATGGCATTTTACCATGCTAGCTCAGAGGACTGAGGTGGTTTAAAGGAGTATAGGAATTGTTTTTAGGGGTATAGAAATGTGTGGATTGTGAATTCATGACGGACAAGAAGGGAGAAGGACTAAATTCACGGGAGGGGGGTTGGTTTGCTTGGACACCGGAGGCGCCTAGCGCGCGTTGGTTGTGAGAGTATTATTCTGGACTCCCCAGGGAGAATGTGTTTTGAGTTCTGTGACTCGTTCAAGGTGGTTTAGGAACAGTGTTTTCATTTCAGGTAGACTGAAAGTGAGTTGCGGTGCGCAGAGCGCTGTGCACGAGCGTGAGTGGAGGGGAGCGAGCCCCGCTGTGTTATGTCTGGCTGCTGTCGTTCAGCCGGAAGCGACGCCATTGAGGGGAAGCAGGGGTAGCCAAGGAATGTGGAGGGGGTTTTGCTAGCGTGCAGCTGACCGCTGAGCGCGACGTTATATACAGGGGAGCGGAGCGGCTGTTTGTCATGCCCTGTGTGTTGTTTGGTGGAGTAGATGTTCCTTTGGGAGAGGGATGCAATCCAGCCCATAGTGAATAGTGACTACGAGAGAGCAGCTTGCTCTCTAGTGTGGATTTCTAGTCTTTGAGTGGCTTGTGAATTTTTTTTATTTCAGTTTCAGGTGAAATGGAGGAGGAGAGAGGGAAGGGGTTTTCCCTATTATTTCAAGGGTGACAGAGTTGTCCCCCTTTGTATGTGTTTTGATCCCAGGTTGTGGTTTGGGGGATCACTTGGCTCTTGTGAGAGCGTTCTTCCATTATTGTTGTTGATTTGTGAATAAACTTTAATTTGTTTATTTATTCCCTGATTCAGTGGTCTTTATTCACACGTGTTTTGGCATGCTTAGTGTTTGTGGTGTCCCCCCAAGGAGTGGTGGTTGAGTTTAGGTTGTAAACTCATCATTTATCTAAGGGTCTCTCCCCTCAAGGGCGACTATGCCGTCCCTCTGAGGATGAACCTATTTCTAATTATAGATAAATCGCG
>JAWQFJ010016513.1:0-10677 GCA_034096865.1 Theodoxus fluviatilis | reverse complement strand
ATACAGTGTTCAAAAAAAGTAGAGGATATTGATATAAATGAGACTATAACCAAATTCCGTTTATAATCAGAGACTTGCTTTATTTCATTATGGATGCAACAGCATGTTAACAACATTTTCAAAGCAAAAATCAACAACAAAATTAGTCACGTGACTTTTTACACGCTTCCCCTCAAAGCAGGGTGACATTTCAAAAATAACAAAAGTTCTGAAAGTCTCTAATAACGGGTTGGGCCTCCGTTAACGGTCAAACAGGCTGTGCAGCGCCTCCTCATGCTGTTGATGTGCTGCCTGATGGTTGCTTGAGGAATTGCAGCCCATTCCTGCTGAAGGACAAGGGCCAGCTGCTGAAGGTTCTGGGGAGCTGGAACGACATCACGGACACGTCTCCCCAGAAAGTCCCACAGGTTTTCAATAGGGGACAGGTCGGGGGACATCGATGGCCATGGCAGGGAATTGATCTGCCGTCTTTGCAGGTGATTCCTGACGACATTTGCTCGATGAGCTGGGGCATTGTCGTCCTGCAAGATGAATCCCGGCCCATGGCGGCGTGCAAAGGGCACAACAAGTGGATCAATGATGTTGTCCCGGTAGTAGACACCATTGACATTGCCCTGGCACACATGAAGGGGCGTTCTGCCAGTGCTGGTGATGCCACCCCACACCATAACGCTGCCCCGCCCAAAGCGGTGGTGAGCAATCATGTTGTCCTGATGATAACGGTCTCCACGATGCCTCCAAACCCGCACCCGGCCATCGTTGAAGTCCAGCTCGAATCTCGATTCGTCCGAAAACATCACGTCACCCCATTGGCGCCTGGTCCATCGTTGGTGGATGCGGCACCAGGCGCTTCTTGCTTGGCGATGGCGTGGTGTGAGAGGCAACACTATCCGCGGTCTAAAGGCGTTCACCTGAGCGTCGTGCAACCGGTTTCGGATGGTCTGGGCGGAGACTTGAACCCCTGCTACCCGTTGGAGGTGTTGTCTCAACCGGGTAGCACTTTGGGTGTTGTTTCGTTGAGCATGATTGGTGATGATCAAGTCTTGACGACGGGTGGTTATTCTTGGTCGCCCACTTCTAGGCGTGTCGACAACTTCTCCGGTATTAAGGTAACGGTTCCACAGTCTGCTGATGACAGACTGTGAAACACCAAGGTGTCTTGCCACGTTCACCTGCGTACTTCCGGTCTGTAGCATTCCGACTCCGACCCATCTTTGGTCTTCTCTTAGCCGCTGCATGATTTCAACTGAAGTTTTGACCGACTGTGTGGCTAGAACACACTTGCCAGGAGTGAGTACAGTCAAAATTATTCGATTTGCACGTGTTTTTGACGCAGAAAACTTTTGTGTGAAAATGGGGCATTGACCCCAAACTGCCTTGCGTTAATTTACTTTTTTGCACGAGCATCCAGGAACTAGGTCAATGGTGTGAAAATGTAGGGCAATGGTGTGGCTATCCATGACCATCAATAAATAATTCCTGCCTTTTAAGATTCATCTGATTTTTATGGTTCAAACTCAATATCCCCTACTTTTTTTGAACACTGTACATGTTGCCAGTTATCTGATCATACAGCATAACGTAGAGAGGCTCACTTGAGTCACTGTCTGCTCGCTTCTTTCTACCTACAAGGAGCACACTGCTCCCTTCTACAGCCACAGAACAGGAAGCAAAGTGCATACCAAGAGGACTGCGTCTCTGTACTTGAAAACCATCAACATTTCTAATGACTTCGACAGAGTCTCCACCAAACCTGATCAAATGATCATTCACCACTGCCATGGCACTGAAGAAGTGAGATTTCATGATTTCACGAGAACGGAGCCAGTTTCCATCTGCTA
This sequence comes from Theodoxus fluviatilis, assembly GCA_034096865.1. NCBI lineage: Eukaryota > Metazoa > Mollusca > Gastropoda > Cycloneritida > Neritidae > Theodoxus > Theodoxus fluviatilis. Next base: position 8,836 of record JAWQFJ010016513.1, on the reverse strand, counting down.
GGTTAAACATCTTCAACATCCATGAGGCGCTGCTGGTCAAGGCAATGCAGCCTTGATAGAGGCAGGATGCACCAGCTCCGCAGAACTCTGAAGGAACTTTGGCAACCCTCACCCAACGTTGCAGTCCCTCTTTCCAGCCAAGGATGACTCCCTCTGTGATCTTCCTGCTTTCCCACTCTGTGACGAGCATGAAGTGTGTGAGCTGGTGACATGGCACACTGTCGTGTTCCTGAATCTGCGATTTTCTCTCAAAGTTTTCCTTATTTACACTAAACAAAGACAAGTTGCTCTGACGGAAAATTCCAAAGACATCTTCATTGTCAGAAAGATACGAAGAAGATTCAGTATTTCCTTCCATATCTAACGCACCAAGTACTTTCCGAGCCTGTGATCCATCAATGCCAGAAACAGAAGACTTACTTGTGGACGAAACCTCCTTGTCTACAAGAGACGGGGTGACGGTCAGAGCAACGCCCAGATTGGAATGCTGCACTGGATTTGGTACAACATCTGGCTCTTTGAGAGCTGCCATGGCAGCATCAGTTGCAGAGGCATTCTCTTTTGTCATCTCCTCATCTTCTTCATCAGTCTGGAAGTCCATGATGACTTGTGAGGTGCCTGGGTCCCTAGAAACCCTGTCTGCTAATTGAAAGAGGGTGCATGAAAGGAATAGAGCACGATGCGTGACGTTTGGTGTTTATATTACTCCAGAAGGTGCACCAGTAAATAAAAGGAAGTGAGACATTGGAAGGATCAAGCTTTTGCATTCAACTAAATGCAGACAAAATATTACTGCCATCTCAAAACAAGCACACATACCAATGCTATTTATTGATGTGTTTTGTTTTAAACAAATAGTTAACAATAAACACAAACGACAAAAGAAAATATGGATTTATGGAAAATATGGTCGGTAGGAGGTTGGGAGGGAAATATGGATAGAAGCAGGGATGGACGGTTGGACGGACAAATGGTCGGATAGATAGATTGATGGATGGGTGGATGGATGAAATAAAGAAAGAAAGAATGGATGGATAAATGATAGTCCATTGCGGTTAATTAAGAGACAAATAGGGACAGATTAGACAAGTAGCAGAGGAATGAAATATATATTCATGGATATGGGTAGATGGAAAGATGAAGAGAGAGAGAGAGAGAGAGAGAGAGAGAGAGAGACAGAGAGATGGATAGACAGAGAGAGGCAAGGAGGGACCGAGGCTAAGAGAGAGACATGGAGAGACAGAGAGAGATAAAGAGAGGAAGAGAGAGATAGAGAGAGAGAAAGAGAGAGACACATACATGCAGATAGAAGGCAGACAGACACAAAGCGTGAGAAAGAGTGAGAGAGAGAGAGAGAGATGGAGAGACAGACATAGAGAGAGAGAAAGACAGACAGACAGACAGACAGACAGAAAGACGGACGGATGGATGAACAGACGGACGGACGGACGGACGGACAGACGGACAGATGGACGGACAGACAGACAGAGACAGAGAGACAGAGACACAGGAAGAGAGATATATATATATATATATATATATACATGCAGACAGAAAGGCAGACATACGCACAGTGAAAGAGAAAGAGAGAGAGAGAGACAGAGACAGAGACAGAGACAGAGAGAGACACAGAGAGAGACAGGACAGGTCAGGACAGGACAAGACAAGACAAGACAGAGACAGAGACAGAGAAAGAGAGAGAGAGAGACCGAGAGAGGGGAGAGGAGTGATTTAAGAACAAGAAATGAGTATGAACACATAATAAGGTAGCATAGACTATGAATCCTGGATGAGAAATCGTGACTGGTGTAAAATCATAAATGGCCCATTATTTCACTGTCATCCAATAGCTACGACAGTACGTACCTCTGTCTACAGGAGAGCTTTCCATTGCTTGGAATCTCTATTGCAACAGTGGTGTCTTGGCCTAAAGTTTTTCCTGGTTGAAATGTAATGTTAGGGATCAAGGCAACATTTGAGACAAACGCGAAATATTCGTGATTCTTAAAAGGAATTTTTCAGATATTGCGTGAGGACCCTAGAATCTAAATGGACTTCGAAATGACAATTAGAATGACAGGTCTGCACATAAATAGGTTGTGATAACAATCTACATTTTTGTGCCAGTCAATTAGTGATAAAGTCGAAATAATGTAGGCTTACAGTGCGATGGAAAGAAAAGAAATAGTGGGATGAGTAGAGAGAAAAAGAAGACAAAGGAAGACAGACAGAAGTAAGGGAGGAAATCGTCGGCAAATAACTCTGAAGGGTAGTAAGGGGTAGCTAGCCCTTCATAGCTAAAAGACATGTACAAATTCTCAAAATATACCTTGTATCAATCACAGGAAAACCGTTCTAATAAAAGTTACCCACTGGTAATGAAGAAAATATCCTCAAGAGAAAATGAAATAGAGAATAAAAGCATGCTTGTAAGCCTGACCTTACGGACGTTTCCTGACTAACCTTCTCGCCTCTAGTGCAGGTGGACAAGTGAGAAGCTATGGTGCGGACATGAGAAGTATTCACTCTGTTCCAATGGGTTCCAGATGTGCACTAGGAAAGTGTCATTCCATGAACTGTGTTTGTGTCTTGGAACAGTGAATTCACCAGCCAACGTCTGAAAGTGAAATGTATTACTTCAGAAAGTATGTTCTCTTTACACGGATAACGTCTAGTGCATGTGTTGGCTTTCCAAGCCTTTTATTGTATACCATGTTTAGTATAACGCATACATCTAATGTCAAATTAGCTTTTGCTGCTTATCCATGTTATGTTGTGTTTGCTTTTCAGTCGATGGAATAATGAAGTATGATGAGTATATGAGAAAACACAATATTGTATCCACAACAGTTGCACATATTAAATCTCATTTTGAGGCAGTTTACCTGCACGTATTTCCCCAATATGAGTCAATTATCAACTTCGCTCCAGCAGCATAGATTTATGCTCAGCAGCTTGGTCATTTCAGCAGTCATGGTCACCCCAGGTGACACAGGATGTTGCTCAACCAAGACATTCAGCCTGCCTTCTCATCTCGACTGCAGACTTCACGCCTCACCCTTGCACAAGAGGGTACTCAGAACGCACACCTATTCAAACGTGGGATGTGGTGTGTTCTGTAAGTTTATTGTTTGCCCAAACTTACTTTGTGAGCGGCGCAATCTTCTCAATGCACCTATATAACTCTGAGTCGAGCTACAGGCTATCTCAGATGTAGGCGTTCATATTTTGGAACGCGCGGACGGTCTTGACCTCATGGCCTCTAGTTTTGATGGAGGAAGGATTTTCCTCAGCCTGCCCATCATCCGGGCATACTTGAGGCTGATGACGAGTCCGATATCCTTGCAAGCTGCTGCAAAGCAGTTCTTTATCCACTGCAGGTCCATCTATCCATGCACAACTATAGCTGCACCATCGTCTTGTGTGTGTGTGTGTGTGTGTGTGTGTGTGTGTGTGCTTATGAGAAAGAGAGATAGAGAGATAGATAGATAGATAGATAGATAGATAGATAGATAGATAGATAGATAGATAGATAGATAGATAGATAGATAGATAGATAGATAGATAGATAGATAGATAGATAGATAGATAGATAGATAGATAGATAGATAGATAGATAGATAGATAGATAGATAGATAGATAGATAGATAGATAGATAGATAGATAGATAGATGATAGATAGATAGATAGATAGATAGATAGATAGATAGATGATAGATAGATAGATAGATAGATAGATAGATAGATAGATAGATAGATAGATAGATAGATGATAGATAGATAGATAGATAGATAGATAGATAGATAGATAGATAGATAGATAGATAGATAGATAGATAGATAGATAGATAGATAGATAGATAGATAGATAGATAGATAGATAGATAGATAGATAGATAGATAGATAGATAGATAGATAGATAGATAGATAGATAGATAGATAGATAGATAGATAGATAGATAGATAGATAGATAGATAGATAGATAGATAGATAGATAGATAGATAGATAGATAGATAGATAGATAGATAGATAGATAGATAGATAGATAGATAGATAGATAGATAGATAGATAGATAGATAGATAGATAGATAGATAGATAGATAGATAGATAGATAGATAGATAGATAGATAGATAGATAGATAGATAGATAGATAGATAGATAGATAGATAGATAGATAGATAGATAGATAGATAGATAGATAGATAGATAGATAGATAGATAGATAGATAGATAGATAGATAGATAGATAGATAGATAGATAGATAGATAGATAGATAGATAGATAGATAGATAGATAGATAGATAGATAGATAGATAGATAGATAGATAGATAGATAGATAGATAGATAGATAGATAGATAGATAGATAGATAGATAGATAGATAGATAGATAGATAGATAGATAGATAGATAGATAGATAGATAGATAGATAGATAGATAGATAGATAGATAGATAGATAGATAGATAGATAGATAGATAGATAGATAGATAGATAGATAGATAGATAGATAGATAGATAGATAGATAGATAGATAGATGATAGATAGATAGATAGATAGATAGATAGATAGATAGATAGATAGATAGATAGATAGATAGATAGATAGATAGATAGATAGATAGATAGATAGATAGATAGATAGATAGATAGATAGATAGATAGATAGATAGATAGATAGATAGATAGATAGATAGATAGATAGATAGATGATAGATAGATAGATAGATAGATAGATAGATAGATAGATAGATAGATAGATAGATAGATAGATAGATAGATATAGATAGATAGATAGATAGATAGATAGATAGATAGATAGATAGATAGATAGATAGATAGATAGATAGATAGATAGATAGATAGATAGATAGATAGATAGATAGATGATAGATAGATAGATAGATAGATAGATAGATAGATAGATAGATAGATAGATAGATAGATAGATAGATAGATAGATAGATAGATAGATAGATAGATAGATAGATAGATAGATAGATAGATAGATAGATAGATAGATAGATAGATAGATAGATAGATAGATAGATAGATAGATAGATAGATAGATAGATAGATAGATAGATAGATAGATAGATAGATAGATGATAGATAGATAGATAGATAGATAGATAGATAGATAGATAGATAGATAGATAGATAGATAGTAGATAGATAGATAGATAGATAGATAGATAGATAGATAGATAGATAGATAGATAGATAGATAGATAGATAGATAGATAGATAGATAGATAGATAGATAGATAGATAGATAGATAGATAGATAGATAGATAGATAGATAGATAGATAGATAGATAGATAGATAGATAGATAGATAGATAGATAGATAGATAGATAGATAGATAGATAGATAGATAGATAGATAGATAGATAGATAGATAGATAGATAGATAGATAGATAGATAGATAGATAGATAGATAGATAGATAGATAGATAGATAGATAGATAGATAGATAGATAGATAGATAGATAGATAGATAGATAGATAGATAGATAGATAGATAGATAGATAGATAGATAGATAGATAGATAGATAGATAGATAGATAGATAGATAGATAGATAGATAGATAGATAGATAGATAGATAGATAGATAGATAGATAGATAGATAGATAGATGATAGATAGATAGATAGATAGATAGATAGATAGATAGATAGATAGATAGATAGATAGATAGATAGATAGATAGATAGATAGATAGATAGATAGATAGATAGATAGATAGATAGATAGATAGATAGATAGATAGATAGATAGATAGATAGATATAGATAGATAGATAGATAGATAGATAGATAGATAGATAGATAGATAGATAGATAGATAGATAGATAGATAGATAGATAGATAGATAGATAGATAGATAGATAGATAGATAGATATAGATAGATAGATAGATAGATAGATAGATAGATAGATAGATAGATAGATAGATAGATAGATAGATATAGATAGATAGATAGATAGATAGATAGATAGATAGATAGATAGATAGATAGATAGATAGATAGATAGATAGATAGATAGATAGATAGATAGATAGATAGATAGATAGATAGATAGATAGATAGATAGATAGATAGATAGATAGATAGATAGATAGATAGATAGATAGATAGATAGATAGATAGATAGATAGATAGATAGATAGATAGATAGATAGATAGATAGATAGATAGATAGATAGATAGATAGATAGATAGATAGATAGATAGATAGATAGATAGATAGATAGATAGATAGATAGATAGATAGATAGATAGATAGATAGATAGATAGATAGATAGATAGATAGATAGATAGATAGATAGATAGATAGATAGATAGATAGATAGATAGATAGAGATAGATAGATAGATAGATAGATAGATAGATAGATAGATAGATAGATAGATAGATAGATAGATAGATAGATAGATAGATAGATAGATAGATAGATAGATAGATAGATAGATAGATAGATAGATAGATAGATAGATATAGATAGATAGATAGATAGATAGATAGATAGATAGATAGATAGATAGATAGATAGATAGATAGATAGATAGATAGATAGATAGATAGATAGATAGATAGATAGATAGATAGATAGATAGATAGATAGATAGATAGATAGATAGATAGATAGATAGATAGATAGATAGATAGATAGATAGATAGATAGATAGATAGATAGATAGATAGATAGATAGATAGATAGATAGATAGATAGATAGATAGATAGATAGATAGATAGATAGATAGATAGATAGATAGATAGATAGATAGATAGATAGATAGATAGATAGATAGATAGATAGATAGATAGATAGATAGATAGATAGATAGATAGATAGATAGATAGATAGATAGATAGATAGATAGATAGATAGATAGATAGATAGATAGATAGATAGATAGATAGATAGATAGATAGATAGATAGATAGATAGATAGATAGATAGATAGATAGATAGATAGATAGATAGATAGATAGATAGATAGATAGATAGATAGATAGATAGATAGATAGATAGATAGATAGAGAGAGAGATGGAGAGAGATAGAGAGAGATAGAGAGAGATAGAGAGAGATAGAGAGAGATAGAGAGAGATAGAGAGAGAGAGAGAGAGAGAGAGAGAGAGAGAGAGATAAAGTGCCAATGAGATGCAAATGCTACAACACAAAGACAATATGCAACAATCGATGTCATCAAAGCCTGAACTGTCACAACAAATGAGACTGATCTATGATCCAAATGAAAAGACTTTGACTCACACGAAGAAATTATGTATTGTGCCCTTTCCTCCACTTCGAAGCCCAACGATCACTTCACAATTGTTTAATGCTGTACACAGCAGAAGATTACGTTATATCATTAGTGATGATAAATTACGTTTCATGCCATGTCCTCCGCTGATGCAGCCAATGATTACTTGAAGCAAGTCTTAGTGTTGTAGACAGCAGAAGAATCAATAAGATTTTTTAAAAGTTCATTCATATCCTGTGCCCAGTGATAATTTGCTGTCTTTTTTAAATAGAAAGAATATTGATTTAAATGAATTAAAAGTGAATTAAGTAGTGTGTCCTTTTGCATGTGTTTCGAAGATTTTAAGATCAACAGCCCCTATAATGCACATCGGTTTTTCTAGTATAGTAATTTCTGGTAAAGTCTGAAGGTTATTTTTAGTCATTTCTGAGTAATGACTGAAATTCTAAGTCCTTTCCAGAAACGACCGATCAAAACAGCCATTTCCGGAAATAATTAGGGAGGGGGAAGGAGAGGGGGAAGGGAGGGGGACAGAGTTAATGCACAAAGTGAGCGATAATATTTTTTATGTCTTCTTGTGTGCGCCCACGAATCCAAGGTGAAAACTTGTAGATTTCGTGGAGTTTGGAAGAAATTGTGTCGGCGAATAAAATTATTGGCATATACAGAGCTAATGTACGAAGATACTCTATACAAAGTGACATTCGCGAGTCGACAACATTCCAAAAAAAAGGATTTGTTCGTTTGTTTGTTTGCTTTTGCACTATTTCCTAATCATGGTGAAAACGTTATATGATTCTATGGAGTTTTGCAGAAACTGTAATACTTTTCTTAAATAAATGAGGTAACAGACATGACACTCACAACTTGACATTCGATAGGCTGCAGGCTTTCAATGGTCTTCCTCGCCTCGGCAATCAGACAGACTAGCCTCACTCGTTTCGTCCAACATTTCCATCAATGTCAACCTCCAGGATCTTCCGGCTTGCATGCACGCAAACTCCATCCGTATTGCATTATCAAGTGACAGTTTCAAAGCAGCTGTCGCGTAGACTCAGAGGTAGCAATAAGAACTTACAACAGGATACACACCTCACTCCCTGACTCACCATCCTCACCCAGCACAGACAAAGGCAGACCAGAGAACGAATGTACGAACATTGGAAACACGTGACCCGCACCCCAGATACAGCAAGTTCTATATAGGGTGCCTGCCTGGCTGTGTTTGTCATTGCAATGGGCTCAGTTCACTGCGAAAAGGTAGGCATTGCACAGAAAGCTATTTGTTCTTTACGAACCTTGTTCTGATGAGACAAGCGTACGTCTGTCAGTCTGTCTTACTTTTCTTTCCTTTCTGGTGGCACATTTCTCTCTCGCCTTCTCTCTCTCTCTCTCTCTCTCTCTCTCTCTCTCTCTCTCTCTCTCTCTCTCTCTCTCTCTCTCTCTCTCTCTCTCTCTCTCTCTCCCTCTCTCTCTTCCTCTCTCTGGACAGCAGAGAGAGTGAAGGGAATGGCGTGTGTCACCGTCGAGGGTCCAGAGCGAGAGACC
>JAWQFJ010016511.1:0-30811 GCA_034096865.1 Theodoxus fluviatilis | reverse complement strand
CTCTCCTCGCCAGGAAGAGAAGAAACGGCGTCTCTACGCCAAGAAGGGGAGAATGGGTATCTCCGTGCTGTCCTCTCTCTCGCACCGTCCACCAAGGCGCCGGCAAGCACAGACGGGGAAGGAATAGGATCTCTCCTCGCCAGGAAGAGAAGAAACGGCGTCTCTACGCCAAGAAGGGGAGAATGGGTATCTCCATGCTGTCCTCTCTATCTCTCCTCGCCAGGAAGAGAAGAAACGGCGTCTCTACGCCAAGAAGGGGAGAATGGGTATCTCCATGCTGTCCTCTCTCTCTCTCCCCGCCAGGAAGAGAAGAAACGGCGTCTCTACGCCAAGAAGGGAAGAATGGGTATCTCCATGCTGTCCTCTCTCTCTCTCCTCGCCAGGAAGAGAAGAAACGGCGTCTCAGACTCTGTCTCTGACTCTGTCTCTGACTCCGTCTCTGTTTGGAAAGCAAATGCCGTACTTCGAACAGGTCGTGAAGTATCTCAGCAGACTATCCTTGCTGCAGCACGTCTCCTAAAGAGACGTATAAGGTTGAGCATCGTCGCCCCAACCTTTAACTTCGCTCGCCCCACGGGATATTCCCTATGGGGAATACCGGAGGGCGAGCGAAGTGACCTGTCTCGCTGGTGGTCAAATTATAAGTGACTAACTAGCGTTAAGCCAAGGCTTCAAAACTTGCGTGACGTAATCAATCCGTTGGGCGCGAAAACGTATTGTGTGACGCGTTACCTGTTGCAACCTGGGTAATTCCCGGGCAAACCCAGAAACTGGTACAAAAATTTCAAACTTGAACCCGACCTAATTTTATGAGTGCATATCTTGTCAGCAACACGCGACAATGAGTCACTCGTTGCATTTTGACTTGACTTAGTCCTCTTCGCTCCGGTCGGAGCATAGGGCCTTCACTGCAAGTCTCCACCTCTGTCGGTCTTGGGCTGCCCTCTTTGCCTCTCCCCATGTCATCCGGACTGTCCTCAGCTCTGCCTGTAGGGTTCTTTTCCAGGTCAGTGCTGGTCGACCACGCTTCCGTTTACCCTGAGGGTTCCAGTCCAAGGCGTGGCGTGGAATGCAGGCATCGTTTCTGCGCAGGGTGTGCCCAATCCACTTCCATTTCCTTCTTTGGATGGCGTTGACGATCGACTCCTGCCTGGTACGTTGCCAGAGTTCTTTGTTGGAGATTCTTTCTGGCCATCTGATACGCAGGATCTGGCGGAGGCAGGTGTTGATGAAGACTTGCAGCTTGTGGCCGATGCTCTTGGTATGTCTCCAGGTTTCAGATCCGTAGAGCAGCACAGATTTAACATTTGTGTTGAAGATCCTCAGTTTGGTGTGACGGCTGAGGCTCTCATTTCTCCACACTGGTTTCAGGGTGACGAAGGCGTGTCGTGCTTTGCCTATCCTGGCTCTCACGTCTTCATCTGTCCCTCCAGTCTTGCTGACCACGCTGCCCAGGTACGTGAAGCGTTCGACGTCCTCTATGGCTTGACCATCAATGGTGATGGGAGCTTCCCTGGAGGCGTTCACTCGGAGGCTCTTGGTCTTGGGGACGTTGATCTCCAGTCCTGTTGTCTTGGCAATGTCGTGCAGCCTCTCCGTCTTTGCTTGCATGTGCCCATGGGTGTGTGACAGGAGGCCGATGTCATCTGCGAAGTCCAAGTCTTCCAGTTTGCCAGTGAGTGTCCACTGAATGCCCCGTGGTTGGTCCGTAACAGTCTTCATCACCCAGTCGATCACCAGGGAGAAGATTAAAGGAGAAAGGAGACATCCTTGTCTCACTCCGGTGTTGACGTCAAATGGCGGCGACAGGTCAGTGTTGTGCACAACTCTGCAGCTGGTGCCTTCATAGAGGTTCTGGATTACGCTGACGATCTTCTGAGGGACGCCATAATGTCTGAGGATTCTCCAAATGGTTGCCCTATCCACCACGTCAAAGGCTTTCTTGAAGTCCACAAAATTGACATAGAGTGGTGACTGCCATTCCTGCGACTGTTCAATGATGATCCTGAGGGTCGCTATCTGGTCAGTGCAGGAACGCCCAGCTCGGAATCCTGCTTGCTCTTCCCTCAGTCTGGTGTCGACGGCCTCCTTGATTCTCTCGAGGATCACCCTGGTGAAGACTTTTCCTGGGAGTGACAGGAGCTGAATTCCTCTCCAGTTCTGGCAGTTGCTGAGGTCTCCTTTCTTCGGGATTTTGACAATGTGTCCGGTCTTCCATTTTTCCGGCACTTCCTCCCTCTCCCAGACTTCCTGCAGCAGGTCGATCATGATTTCCGCTGTGGCTCCAGGATCTGCCTTCAGGGCCTCAGGTGCGATGTTGTCTTTGAAGATCGACACCCTAAAAATACGTTTTTGAGAAAAACGCGTTTCAAGTTTGCATACATTATTCCCCCTTTACCCCTAGCAAATATTATTCTAGACTCATGCAATTTGCCACAGAGATGAAGCAGTGGTGTTTGGCTTTGGTTGGCAGCCTAGGGTATTCCCCGTCGATCTGTTGCAAAGGTGGCTACGAAACTTTGAGAAAATGCTTGATATTGACGATCGGTTCGAGGACGTTTTCTTGAAAATGATTTACCACCACACTAAAAAAAATCATAAAGCATACTCATACATGTTGATTTCAAACACGAAACTTACTCATACAATGAAGACGGGACTAGAGAAGCAAAAACCCTCAAAATCTTGAAATCGACCACTACTACCCCCAATTCCTTTGAGGGCGGTTTGCGCAAAATGACACGACTACGCAACCGACTCATTTAGCGATGGAGAGTCACACATACTCTCTCTATCTCACTTGCTCTCGCTGTCTCTGTGTCTGTGTCTGTTTGTCTCTGTCTGTCTCTGTCTGTGTCTGTTTGTCTCTCTCTCTCTCTCTCTCTCTCTCTCTCTCTCTCTCTCGTTAGCTCACCAGAGAGTCTGCGTTTCCTTAATATTTAAGATGACACCTCGGCAGATCATTTTGGATATGTCTTTGTTGCTCTGGTCTACTCCAATCGCACTTGATAACAACGGTAAGACGAAGAGGTATAGCAGTAAAAATATGTATTTTTCAATAGAAAAACTTCACCAACTTTAGGTACCAGTGGAATGTTTTTTAGAACAAAATGTATACATGGAAATGTAATTATACAGAAACAATGTTATAAGCGATTTGGGGGACATTGTTTGAGAGGCTGTTGGCAAAGGGAATTTTGCCACGTGGGAACTTTGTCCTGAGGAGGGAAGTTGTCTAGGGGGAATTTGTCACAGGGAGTGGTGTCTTAAAATCAGTAGAGAATGTGGGCTATATTCAGACTGCTTTCCATAACATTTTGTCATTATTTACCATATCCTTGTACTGGTATTGCACTTGAGCTGAATGCAAAGCAATATGGACAGAGGGTCATCGCCCGATAAAAGTCATTGAAGGAAAGTTATTCACGCCACTCCACACTCGGCTGTCCACCTAGAAAAGCGAAACCTTGCAGCCTCAAGAATGTGGGAGGACCTGCCAGGATAAAACGATTTTTTCAACTGAAGCCATAAAAAGACAAGGCGAGGTTAATTATTAACAAAGCTTCCTACATACTCAAAATATCACATATATGTATATAAGCAGCAATAATATATACATGGGTGTCTGTGAGCAGCTGCTATGTACTCCGGCAGTTCGTAAACTTTAATGGCCCACGGCAAAGGTACTATCTCAAAAGCTACGTATACACACGTCCCTCCCCTCCCACTGGGTTCCTCCTCCTAAAACTGTCACCTCAGGATGAGTGTGTTTATGGAGGTCACATCATCTATATCTAACGAGAAACTGATAATTGAAGTAGAGGATATGATAGGCAAGGGATAACATTCCTCGTTCGAAATGCCTTTTTTCTCTTTATGGAAATAAGTCTATTGCTATTGACACAAGCATCACCCTGTTCATCCGCCTATAGCAGGATGCTAGGAACTAGTCCACAACATATGTTCCAGCATTGCTATTAGCAAGTGTAAAGTTAGCAATAAACTAAGAGTTAAAAACATGCGTTGTCTTCATCAGAGGTTGGCAATTTTTATGCAGAAATGTTTCACAATGTCCGACGACCTGTGCATAAAAAGGAAAACTATTGCATTAATAAATTTTACTTTGCATACTAGGAGATGTTAAAGGTGCTTTCAGGTTGATTGACGCATTTGCATAATACATTGATGATATCAAACTAAAAGCCCAGAAAGGTTTCTAAAATGTTTTCAAATAATAAATTGTAAACTCCTTGCACAAACAGTATCGACCACACTTAACATTCACTTTTCAGTGAACATAATCATGGTTCACACTGCATTAAATATACATGTTTGGAGCTACCTTCCCAAAACCTTATCTAAAACACCTCCAAACCATAAATCTACTTCAAATTGAAGCATTATGCACTTGGCACAAACCTGAAGGTGTTCAATCATTACAGCTGAAAAAGTTCACCGTCAAGAAAAGGCGTGCCTCCAAGCTAAGTCATTAGTTGTGAGAAATGAAATCATTGTCAGTACGACTGACTCTAAGAGGCAGATTATAATGATTTTACTCAAATTATATCGTCAAGTTTGCATTTATTATCTAACTTGGGTCTTGGTATCAGTCTAGCGCGGGTTGAATTCTGGAGGAAGTTTTAGTGTGACTTGCTTCCAACTTGGAAAGTTCCCCAGACGTTGGTGTCATGCTGCAAAGGAGGAAAACGGTGCCTTCTGGTCTGACAAAAATTTGTAGTGAAAGAATCTCGAATATACTTGTTATTGTCCCCCTTTTCATTTCTCCCTCCAATGATGGTAACTTCATTGCTCTCTAGGAAAGCCCCGAACAGTCGTCTCATCCACATGTCTTTTACAAGAAGAGTTTCACACTGCTTCACCTGCTCTCCTTCCACTTTGAACCTCAGGAGGTAACCATCATTGAGAAGAAAACTGTGAGCGTCTTGAATAACTCCAATATATTTTGGAGCTGACATGTATGCAGACATATCTATTGTGGTCATGGGAGAGAAAGGGGCATGATAAATGTTGCCAGTTATCTGATCATACAGCATAACGTAGAGAGGCTCACTTGAGTCACTGTCTGCTCGCTTCTTTCTACCTACAAGGAGCACACTGCTCCCTTCTACAGCCACAGAACAGGAAGCAAAGTGCATACCAAGAGGACTGCGTCTCTGTACTTGAAAACCATCAACATTTCTAATGACTTCGACAGAGTCTCCACCAAACCTGATCAAATGATCATTCACCACTGCCATGGCACTGAAGAAGTGAGATTTCATGATTTCACGAGAACGGAGCCAGTTTCCATCTGCTAGGTTAAACATCTTCAACATCCATGAGGCGCTGCTGGTCAAGGCAATGCAGCCTTGATAGAGGCAGGATGCACCAGCTCCGCAGAACTCTGGAGGAACTTTGGCAACCCTCACCCAACGTTGCAGTCCCTCTTTCCAGCCAAGGATGACTCCCTCTGTGATCTTCCTGCTTTCCCACTCTGTGATGAGCATGAAGTGTGTGAGCTGGTGACATGGCGCACTGTCGTGTTCCTGAATCTGCGGTTTCCTCACAAAGTTTTCCTTATTTACACTAAACAAAGACAGGTTGCTCTGACGGAAAATTTCAAAAACATCTTCATTGTCAGAAAGATACGAAGAAGATTCTTTATTTCCTTCCATATCTAACGAACCAAGTACTTTCCGAGCCAGTGATCCATCAATGCCAGAAACAGAAGACTTGCTTGTGGACGAAACCTCCTTGTCTACAAGAGACGGGGTGACGGTCAGGGCAACGCCCAGATTTGAATGCTGCACTGAATTTGGTACAACAGCTGGCTCTTTGAGAGCTGCCATGGCAGCATCAGTTGCAGAGGCATTCTCTTTTGTCATCTCCTCATCTTCTTCATCAGTCTGGAAGTCCATGATGACTTGTGAGGTGCCTGGGTCCCTAGAAACCCTGTCTGCTAATTGAAGGAGGGTGCATGAAAGGAATAGAGCATGATGCGTGACGTTTGGTGTTTATATTACTCCAGAAGGTGCACCAGTGAATAAAAGGAAGTGAGACATTGAAAGGATCATGCTTTTGCATTCAAATAAATGCAGAAAAAATATCACTGCCATCTCAATACAAGCACACATACCAATGCCAGGTATTGATGTGTTTTGTTTTAAACAAATAGTTAACATTAAACACAATCGACAAAAGAAAATATGGATTTATGGAAAATATGGTCGGTAGGAGGTTGGGAGGGAAATATGGATAGAAGCAGGGACGGACGGTTGGACGGAAGAATGGTCGGATAGATAGATTGATGGATAGGATGAAAGAAAGGAATAAAGAATGAATGGATAAATGATAGTCCATTGTGGTTAATTAAGAGACAAATAGAGACAGATTAGAAGAGTAGCGGAGAAATGAAATATATATTAATGGATATGAGTAGATGGAAAGATGGAGAGAGAGAGAGAGAGAGAGAGAGAGAGAGAGAGAGACAGACAGAGAGAGCGAGAGAGAGAGAGAGAGAGAGCGAGAGCGAGAGCGAGAGAGAGAGAGAGAGAGAAACACAAAGAGAGGTGAGAGGAGTGATTTAAGAACAAGAAATGAGTATGAACACATAATAAGGTAGCATAGACTATGAATCCTGGATGAGAAATCGTGACTGGTGTAATATCATAAATGTCCCATTATTTCACTGTCATCCAATAACTACGACAGTACGTACCTCTGTCTACAGGAGAGCTTTCCATTGCTTGGAATCTCTATTGCAACAGTGGTGTCTTGGCATTTTTTTCCCTGGTTGAAATGTAATGTTAGGGATCAAGGCAACATCTGAGACAAACGTGCAATATTCGTGATTCTTAAAAGAAAGTTTTCAGATCTATCGTGAGGACCCTAGAATATAACTTGACTTCGAAATGACAATTATAATGACAGTTCTGCACATATATAGGTTATGGCAACAACCTACATATTTGTGTCAGTGATCAAAGTCGAAATAATGGAGGCTTAGAGTGCGATGGAAAGAAAAGAAATAGTGGGATGGGTAGAGAGATAAAGAGGACAAAGGAAGACATACAGAAGTAAGGGAGGAAATCGTCGGCAAATAACACTGGAGGGTAGTAAGGAGGAGCTAACACTTCATAGCTAAAAGACATGTACAACTTCTCAAAATATACCTTATATCAACCACAGGAGAACCACTCTAATCTAAGTTACCCACTGGTAATGAAGAAAATATCCTCAAGAGAAAATGAAATAGAGAATAAAAGAATGCTTGTAAGCCTGACCTTACGGACGTTTCCTGACTAACCTTCTCGCCTCTAGTGCAGGTGGTCAAGTGAGAAGCTATGGTGCGGACATGAGAAGTATTCACTCTGTTCCAATGGGTTCCAGATGTGCACTAGGAAAGTGTCATTCCATGAACTGTGTTTGTGTCTTTGAACAGTGAATTCACCAGCCAACGTCTGAAAGTGAAATGTATTACTTCAGAAGTATTTCTTTTTACAAGGATAACGTCTAGTGCATGTGTTGGCTTTCCAAGCCTTTCATTGTATCCCATGTTTAGTATAACGCATACATCTAATGTCAAATGAGCTTTTGCTGCTTAGCCATATTATGTTGTGTTTTTTTTTAGTGGATGGAATAATGAAGTATCATGAATATATGAGAAAACACAATATTGTATCCACAACAGTTGCACATATTAAATCTCATTTTGAGGCAGTTTACCTGCACGTATTTCCCCAATATGAGTCAATTATCAACTTCGCTCCAGCAGCATAGATTTATGCTCAGCAGCTTGGTCATTTCAGCAGTCATGGTCACTCCAGGTGACACAGGATGCTGCTCAAACAACGCATTTAGCCTGCCTTCTCATCTCAACTGCAGACTTCACGCCTCACCCTTGTACAAGAGGGTACTCAGAACGCACACCTATTAAACGTGGGATATGGTGAGTTCTGTAAGTTTATTGTTTGCCCAAACTTACTTTTTGAGTCTAGATATTGCGCCGGCAATCTTCTCAGTGCACCTATATAACTCTGAGTCGAGCTAGAGGCTACCTGAGATTAAGGAGTTCACATTTTGGAACTCGCGAACGGTCTTGTTCTCATGGCCTCTAGTTTTGATGGAGGAAAGATTGTCCTCAACCTGCTCATCATCCGGACATACTTGAGGCTCATGACGAGTCCGATATCCTGTATGTATGTATGTATGTATGTATGTATGTATGTATGTATGTGAAGTTTTACTAAATCATCGTTGAAGAGACGAATCTGTCCAGACGGGTGCTTCAGTTAGACTAGGCTGTGATTTTAGCAGCCATGTATGATCTTTGTACATTTTCAGCAATAAAGTGATTTGATATGTATGCATGTATGTATGTATGTATGTATGTATGTATGTATGTATGTATGTATGTATGTATGTATGTATGTATGTATGTATGTATGTATGTATGTATGTATGTATGTATGTATGTATGTATGTATGTATGTATGTATGTATGTATGTATGTATGTATGTATGTATGTATGTATGTATGTATGTATGTATGTATGTATGTATGTATGTATGTATGTATGTATGTATGTATGTATGCATGCATGCATGCATGCATGCATGCATGCATGCATGCATGCATGCATGCATGCATGCATGCATGCATGCATGTATGTATGTATGTATGTATGTATGTATGTATGTATGCAAGTATGTACCACTATGCACCCAGCTGAGTAAGGCAGGTTTCTCCAGCAAACTCATCGTGCTCGTGATAGGTTCCCTCGGTACTGTTTACCACCGCGTGGTATCAGGTCTACAACTGCTAGGCTTGTCCAGACGTACCGGCAAACGCTTAGCAAAATATCTCAGTGTATCAGTGATGATAGAATCCCGACGAGTCTGGGCAAGAAGAGGTCACCTGATGAACCGATGGGAACGTTAAAACCAAACAGAGGTATCCCTTCTGAAGCCCAGTAAATCCCAGCAGCTGTGGTGGGACAAGCAGTTCTACCATGACAGTCAGTACAGATTAGTGGTGTAACGGAATCGGTTGGAAATACCGGTATAGAAGGGAGGAGGGGAGTACCGTGAAGGAACAATGTACTAGGGGTGGATGCGGGGGAGAAGCTGCAGAGGAAAGAACTGAACGTGCTTATGCCAAACTGTGAGATTTAGAGTACGGAAAACAGAGAGAAAAAAGGGGGTAGTTAGGCAGAGCATGAAGAAGAGATGAATGGCGGCCAATAAATAAAATGGCTGGGAAAAAAAGGAGAGAGAGAGAGAGAGAGAGAGAGAGTGAGAGAGAGAGAGAGAGCGAGAGAGAGAGAGAGAGCGAGAGGGAGGGAGGGAGGGAGGGAGGGGGGAGGGAGGGAGAGAGAGAGAGAGAGAGAGAGAGAGAGAGAGAGGGGGGGAGAGAGAGAGAGAGAGAGAGAGAGAGAGAGAGAGAGAGAGAGAGAGAGAGAATATGTACGTCATACGAAAGATATTTGAAACAAAACAAAATACAAACATTAATTAAAAAACACCACTACCAGAAAACAACTAAACAGTCCTTCACGATTGGGTTGAGAGTGCAGGTGCTAGTAACAGTCTCACAACTCCTTTGACACATCCGGGTAGTATTGATCACACGGTTAATACATTTGTGATGAGTCTGCAACCTGATTTCAGGAGTCATTTGTCTTGAATTAAAAATGATAAAAATGAATGTGCCATCTTTAACGCATGAAATGAAATGCACGTAAAACGTCTATTAGTAAGAGAAAAGTGGTCGCAAAGGCGTATTAGTGACTTTCGCGAGCAGTGTCAATATCAATGTAGGAGATTACTGGCTTTGAGAATGGTTAAACATCCGAGCGTGCACATGTAATGCATATTGGAAAATTGGCAATAAAGTGATTTGATATGTATGTATGTATGTTTGTAAGAATGCTACAACGCAAAGTTTGACAAGTATCTCCCACTTTGTGCAGAAATCCAGAACAACGGATTTAATTGTAAGATCTGTGTTCTTGTGGTGGGAGCCCTTGGAAGTGTTCACATTCGTGTGATCAGTGGACTGCAGATGGTAGGGATAGCCAAATCCAGGGCAAAGAGCATCGCTAGATACTTGTCTGTCAGTGCCATGATAGGCTCTAGCCTGATCTGGAAACAAAGATGCAGGAAGGTCTTACCGGGTGAGGGGTGAGTTGAAAAGGCAGACAGATACTTGAACTCCGTGACTACTGACAGTCCAGTCAGTGTTTCACAGTTAAGGGGAGGTAATAGAATTACTCCCCTTGGATTGCCTCACCACAACTTTGTACTTTGTTACAAGTATGCACATATTCACGTCTGCACTTCTGCTCTGTATCAACATCAATAACCTGTTTTTTGTGTTGCAATTGCTGTATAATATTGCACGTGCTCATTTCTGCAGCCATGCATTGTATCAATGTGGGTGGAGATCCTCTGATGTGTACATCCTTGTTATATCATTGCCACTCTTGCGGTTGGACTTCACTTAAGTGTTTGTGAAGTTAAAAGAAATGTTATCAAATTCATGGGTGAAGAAAAATGTCGAGAAATAATGAGGGTATACATCTGATTGAAAGTAACTTGCTGAAAAGGAAAGTGATGGTAATCATGGATTGTTGTAAATACCTATTCTGGTGTTGTTGCTAATTGATATAAGGGAGAGACCAGAGTGGTTAATGTGTGAAATGATCTCATGGGTTGTTGCTACTAGGCAGTGTCCTGTCTTGTGTTGTACTCTTTTTCATGTACCTATTCATGTGTGCAGAATTGCACTATTATTTCATGAATAAAGTCATTTTGATATGTATGTATGTATGTATGTATGTATGTATGTATGTATGTATGTATGTATGTATGTATGTATGTATGTATGTATGTATGTATGTATGTATGTATGTATGTATGTATGTATGTATGTATGCAGGGAGCTGGTCGCCGCTGGATACCCTCAGGCGTTCATCGACATCACAACTGATATCTACAGAAAGTCTACCTTCCAGGTGAAATCAGGAGGAAAACTCACGAGACCCATACAGCGAGGGAAGGGCATTATCCAGGGGTGCCCTTGGAGCGTCATTATTTTCCAGCAAGGAATAGACAAGTGGCTCCGGTGGATAGAGCATCCATACCCTGACTTGTGCATCCCAAATCCGGTGCAGGGCTATGTGGACGATATTTGCGTCACAAGCACTGACATACAACAAATGAAAGAAGCAGTAAGAAAAACTGAGGAGTTCATGCAAGCAGCAGGAATGCAAGTAAAACATCAGAAATGCGCAGTTCTCCATGGAAGAAGAACGGGGAACAACTGGAACAAGAAAGACAAGACCAGTGATGCACAACTCCTCATTCAAGGATCCTCACTCCCACTGTACTCCAAAGATCAGCCGTACTGTTATCTCGGCTATGACATCAACCTGAGCAACACCGCAGCAACATCGCAAGCAGAAAGAGTAGCAGAGGAGTTCAAGAATACCCTGAAGAAAATCGACGCATCCCCCCTGCCAGTGACAGCGAAGCTTCAGGCGGTAAACATCATGGGATCTTCTAGACTGAACTTTTATTTCTCAAATCTCACTTTCACAGTGAAGTGCCTGGACGAACTGGAGAACGAAATTGTCAGAAATGTGAGGAAATGGCTCCAGCTGAACAATTCATCCAATCGACACTTCATGTTCTGTCCCAGGGGAGAAGGCGGACTCGGTCTGATAAACCCTCACGCCATCTACAACGCGACGCGGTATGTCCTTCACCTTGTCCGTGTTGAATAGTGATGATAGGCAGGTGCGAGAAACGGCCCGAACGTCACTCAAGCTACATATGGATAAGCGCAAAGTGCCGCAAGCGTCGCCAGACGAAGAAAATGCGTTCGCAGGTTTTCGCACCAACGCTGCAGGAAAAATCCAGAAGAATAGCAGAGTAAACTGGGCGAAATCAGATTGGGTGCACGTGAACGAAATCTGCATGCGCGAGAAAGCACGTCTTCTAAAAGACTCCGAAGATCGCTTCGCGTTACACGTGGAAGTAGATGAGGATGTCAGTGTGATGACCCGTGACAGACAGAGTGCCTCCACTATCATCAAGCGCAAGCACCTGGCCGAGCACGCTGAGGCATGGGGAGAGAAGCACTCCCAGGGCAGAATCCAAAGAGAGGCAACCGCAGCAGACCACAAGCTGTCGTCCGCTTTCCTGCTGAACACGAAACTGAAAGACAGTGTCGTGCGCTTTGTCGTGAGGGGTAGGCTGCAACTCCTCCAGTGCAACAGTCTTCTTGCGACCTACTACCCCCAGTTGTATTCTAGGTCCTGTGCACTGTGCAATCATCCAAGCGACACAGCGTCTCACATTTTGAATGGATGCACGAAATACCAGAAGCTGTACCAAGCGAGGCACAACCGAATCGTAGAACTCATTTGTAAGAACTTGCCTCAGACAGATTCGTGCATCGTGCTCAAGGACAGCGTGGTGTCTCCGCAGCTGTTCCACGGCAATACCCCCTTCGTGTCCACAACAACAAGACCAGGCATCACGCTTATTCGAGAAGAAAATCACGAAGTGCTGCTTGCAGAGATAGCAGTTCCTTTTGACGCTCACATCGACACTTGTTACAACAAGAAGTTCGAAAAATACATCCAGTTGTGTCAGGAAATCACCGCACTGGGATATCGTTGCCGAGTAATCGTGATCGTGGTCGGCAGCCTGGGCACTGTTCACCAGCGGGTGGTGCCAGGCCTGCAACTGCTGGGAATCCCGCGCTATTCGTCGAAGTGGCTGGCACGATACCTCAGCATCAGCGCGATCCTGGGATCGCTTTCTGTGTGGCAGAAAAGGTGCTGTGAACTGAAAAGAAAAACTCCCCACGCCCATGACTCTCTGGCATTCACGAATGACTCATGATCAAACCCGCGCGCGTTCATTGTAACTTCGCGTTATTCCGCGGTGCCGTAACACAGAAGTTTTGAACAACTGTCCATTGGTCTTCCTGTTGAGTCAAATCCTGCTCTTGTATTGCAAGATGTGATGTCGGAAAAATCGTGCTATTTCAGGATAGCAAATATTGTATGCATAATATTTGTCGCAAATTCCTGAATAAAACTGGTTTATATGTATGTATGTATGTATGTATGTATGTATGTATGTATGTATGTATGTATGTATGTATGTATGTATGTATGTATGTATGTATGTATGTATGTATGTATGTATGTATGTATGTATGTATGTATGTATGTATGTATGTATGGATGGATGGATGGATGGATGTATAAGAACTCCGTCCAAAAGCGTCACAACAGGATTGCTGAAATCATCACAAGGAACGAGTTGGAGGCAAACCCCCAAGCCACTGTCCTGACTGATCAGCACGTGAAACCCTCACATTTCGTGGAATGTGAAGACGGGGCATTCTCAGAGTTGCGTCACACGAGGCCGGATCTGTGCCTCATTGACCCCACTGAGAAAACATGTGTGTTAGTGGAAGTGTCTGTCCCCTTTGACACTTTTGTTGATGACTGCTACAACATCAAATTCAACAAATACTTTCCCTTGTGCCAGAGGATCGACAATCTTGGCTACAAATGCAAATTAGTCGTGCTAGTAGTCGGTTCGCTTGGAAGTGTCCACGCGAGGTTCGTGAGCGGACTCAAACTGTGTGGAGTACAGGCCGGACGTGCAAGAGGCATAGCAAGGTACTGTTCCATCAGCGCTATGATCGGTTCGAACATTGTTTGGAAGCAACGGTGCAGAGCTATTCCCTGAAAATGCTTTTGTGCGGCTTCAGCCTACTCGGACCTAGGTCAATGGACGATACCAGTGTTTTCGCTACTCACCATGAGCAGTCAAGATAAGAGATAATCAGAGGATTACGGTGGTATGAAGTGGGGAATGGTGGTGTAAGAGGGGTAGAGTAGGGGATGATAGGATTAGGGCGTGGGTGGAGGGTAGGTGGGAGATGGTGAAGTTTGGGAAAGGAACAGTAACCAGTCAGGGAGTGGGTGGGTGAGTGAATGAGAGAGTGAGTAAGAACGGAATTACATCTTCACGTCATTGCTAAACAGTAAACTGTATGTCAAATAACATTGTTGTTGCTATACATATCTTAATTCTCAAGAAGCCGCCGTTTGTAATCTTGTTCCCTGGCCTCAGTGGCTGTATGAGTTGCAATATGTAATGTGTTCATCATGTACAATGAATGTATCCCCTAAGATGAATAAAGTCATTTTGATATGTATGTATGTATGTATGTATGTATGTATGTATGTATGTATGTATGTATGTATGTATGTATGTATGTATGTATGTATGTATGTATGTATGTATGTATGTATGTATGTATGTATGTATGTATGTATGTATGTATGTATGTATGCATGTATGTAAGCATGCATGCATGCATGTAAGCATGCATGCATGCATGTAAGCATGCATGTAAGCATGCATGCATGCATGCATGTATGCATGTATGCATGTATGTATGTATGTATGTATGTATGTATGTATGTATGTATGTATGCATGCATGCATGCATGCATGCATGCATGCATGCATGCATGCATGCATGCATGTATGCATGCATGCATGTATGTATGTATGTATGTATGTATGTATGTATGTATGTATGTATGTATGTATGTATGTATGTATGTATGTATGTATGGGAATAAAGGAACGGGTGGTTGAAAGGAGGGGAGTGAGCAGAATGTGATCGGGAGAGAAGGAAAGAAAAAGCACTTTATCCTCTGATTGAATAATTTTGTATTTGCATTCTCTCTGCTTAAATCCAGCACTTCATGTGATATTAGCAAGAGTTATGCATACGACCTTGTAATATTTGTTAAATGTAACAGCCAAGGGTATGAAGGTGCACTGAAATATTATCAAGATATAGACCACCCAACAGAACTGTTGTCTAAATGAGTGTGGTACACCCACATCGAATGTCCATAACACCAACCAACTAGAATGAACACAGGCCGCATTTTGAAGTGTAATAATTTGGAATAACTGCCAGCTCTTGCAGTAAGCCTTATGAGAACAGGCCAAATAATCATGTTATGGGATTAATGTCAAGCATGCCAGCGTGTTGCATTTGGTCTCTGTACCTCTTCCTGCAATAAAGTGTTCTGATATGTATGTATGTATGTATGTATGTATGTATGTATGTATGTATGTATGTATGTATGTATGTATGTATGTATGTATGTATGTATGTATGTATGTATGTATGTATGTATGTATGTATGTATGTATGTATGTATGTATGTATGTATGTATGTATGTATGTATGTATGTATGTATGTATGTATGTATGTATGTATGTATGTATGTATGTATGTATGTATGTATGTATGTATGTATGTATGTATGTATGTATGTATGTATGTATGTATGTATGTATGATTGTATGTATGATTGTATGTATGATTGTATGTATGTATGTATGTATGTATGTATGTATGTATGTATGTATGTATGTATGTATGTATGTATGTATGTATGTATGTATGTATGTATGTATGTATGTATGTATGTATGTATGTATGTATGTATGTATGTATGTATGTATGTATGTATGTATGTATGTATGTATGTATGTATGTATGTATGTATGTATGTATGTATGTATGTATGTATGTATGTCATTGACTCTGTAAGATCATGGGTAGGTCTCAATAAGTCATCCAACAGAGACTTTGTGTTCACCCCAAGAAGAGAAGGGGGACTAGGCATAATTGACCCAAGGGTAGCGTACTACACCAAGAAGCTATCTTTCTACTTGAGTGCTCTGAACAATGATGACCCACAGGTAAAGCACTCTGCAAGATCCTCCCTAGAACTACACATGAAAAAGAGGAAAGCAGAACCAGCATGCAGTGAAAACAGTTTTGCAGGATATGCAACAGATCACAAGAGCCTAGTGAAAAAGAAAACCAAGGTGAATTGGCCTAGGTCACAATGGATTGCTCTGAATGAACTATGTGTGAAACTCAACCTCAAGCTGCATAAAGAGGATGATGAATACATCATTGTGCTGACAGAGGATGAAGAAATACAGATAGTTCTCTGTGACCCAAAAGGATGCTACACCTGCATGAAGCAGAATCTAATCCAAAAAAGGGTAGATCAGTGGAAAGAAAAAGAATCACAGGGAAGAATTGCCAGAACCAAGAATGTAGACCACACACTCTCAGGCTCTCACCTGACAAATATGCATCTTAGTGACAATGTAACAAAGTTTGTCATCAAGGCCAGGTTGCAGCTTATCGAGTGTGACAGCCTTCTGCATCTGTATTATCCAGCGTCCTACAGCAAGAATTGCAAGAGATGTGCATTTCACTCTGAAACAGCCAGTCACATCCTGAATGGCTGTGAGAAGAACAAGAGACTCATTCAAGCCAGGCACAACAGAATCCTCAACATTGTGGCAACAAACCTATCACAGCAGAAAGAAGACTTACACATCCTGAAAGACCAAGTTGTCAGACAAACGCATTTTCTGCAGGAAGACTCTGGTAGGTTTGAAGGTATACAACACAGAAGGCCTGACATGTGCATAATAAACTATGCTGATGGGAAGTGCTACATTGTGGAAATAGCTACACCATATGATGCTTTTCTGGACACTTGCTATGATGCAAAGTTCAAAAAATACCTCCCACTGTGCCAAAGAATTCAAGAGACAGGATTTGACTGTAGAGTCATTGTACTGGTAGTAGGGTCCCTTGGTAATGTGCACAATAGATACTGCAGTGGTCTGAAAATGCTAGGGCTAAGCACCCTAAGAGCCAAAGCAGTTGCAAAATACTGCTCAGTCAGTGCTGTGATTGGCTCTCTCATCATCTGGAAGAAGAGATGCAAGAGTGTATTGAAAGACAGAATTGGGTGAGTTAATCCACGAGTCAGCTGATGGGTTATCAGAAACAGGGCAAGGGAAACAATCCAAGTGATCTCCCTTGAACTGTTGAACTGGAGGGACTGTGACACATGTTGTTTGTAACATATTCTGTGCATCTTAGATTAGTTGTCTGATATACTATTGAGTTGTGGTATGTGTTAAATCTTATTTGCAGCTTCCAGCAAGTGGTTAATCATTTATGAATGCAATGAAATATGGTGAGATTAATGACGTATTCGAGTAACACTTCTATTCAGTCCATAACGATGGCCATGGCGCAATAACAAGTCCATTTGATATTTCAGTTCAATTCAATGTCATTTCATGATTGGTGAACATGTGAAAAGGAACAGTAACCAGTCAGGGAGTGGGTGGGTGAGTGAATGAGTGAGTGAGTAAGAACGGAATTACATCTTCACGTCATTGCTAAACAGTATACTGTATGTCAAATAAAATTGTTGTTGCTATACATATCTTAATTGTCAAGAAGCCGCCGTTTGCAATCTTGTTCCCCGGCCTCATTGGCTGTATGAGTTGCAATATGTAATGTGTTCATCATGTACAATGAATGTACCCCCTAAGATGAATAAAGTCATTTTGATATGTATGTATGTATTGTATTGTATTGTATGTATGTATGTATGTATGTATGTATGTATGTATGTATGTATTGTATTTGTATTGTATGTATTTGTATGTATTGTATTTGTATGTATGTATGTATGTATGTATTTGTATGTATGTATGTATGTATGCATCTTTGTATGTAATGTATTTATGTATGTATTGTATTGTATGTATTGTATTGTATTGTATTGTATTGTATTGTATGTATGTATGTATGTATGTATGTATGTTTGTATGTATGTTTATATGTATGTATTTTCATTTGTATTGCGCCATATATCACATCACAGAATGTGTTCATGGCGCGACATGATGAAATAAATAAGTCTTGAGGCCAGCTTTGATGGCAGCCAAACACGGAGCCGATCTCAGTAACTCAGGAATCTGGTTCCACAGGCTGGGTCCCACAACACTAAATGATCTATCGCCATAGTATTGCAGTCTTGTTTGTGGGACACGAAGCAGTCGTCGGTTTGAGGATCGGAGATTCTTCGTGGGATTATGAGACTGTACCAGCTCCGAGTGGTAGCATGGAGCCTGATAAGTCGCACACTTAAAAACGATGGAAAGAGTTTTAAATTCCAATCGTAGTCCAACTGGTAGCCAATGAAGATCTCGGAGCATTGGAGTCACATGAGCCCATCTTGCCTGTCGCTTTATCACTCTTGCTGCAGAGTTCTGAAGACGTTGCAGTCTCTGTATCTGTCCACTAGTTGCTGCAGTTAGAAAGTTATCGCAGTAGTCAAGAAGCGACAAGATGAGAGTCACAGCCAGTGTGGCTGCAGTGTTCTCTATCAGACAATCTCTAACACTCCAGATGCGGTGAAGGTGCATATGTCCCGCAGAGATGATTTGATGAACTTGGAGCTCTGCTGATAAGTTGTGATCGAATTTGACAGAAATATGTTGAAGATGCCAAGGTAGGTGAAGTCTTCCACTTCTTCTAGCGCTTCGCCTTTCAGTGTGATGGGCGATGTGTTGGTAGAGTTGACTTCAGGAGCTTGCTCTTCCCTTTGTGGATGTTGAGGCCAAGGCGAGTCGAGTTGTCTGCCACAATGCTGGTCCTTTCTTTCATCTGCTGCTGGTTGTGGGAGAGAAGGGCCAGGTCATCCGCAAATTCGAGGTCATTTGTTGTGCCCACAGCGTCCACTGGATGCCGTTTCGCTTTCCTGCTGTGGATGTTTTCATGACCCAGTCGATGGCTAGCAGGAACAAAACGGCGACAACAAACGGTCTTGTCGCACTCCTGCATGTACCTGGAATGCCTCTGTGAGTTGACCTCCATGGACTACTCGGCATGAAAGTCTCTCGTAAGAGTTTCTGATGATGCTGGTGATTTTCTTGGGGACCCCGTATTGTCTTAGCAGCCTCCAAAGTGATGCCCTGTCCACGCTGTCAAAAGCCTTCTCGTCAATAACATTGACGTACAGGGGTGAGTTCCACTCAAGAGACTGCTCCAGGATGATACGTAGTGTTACGATCTGGTCGGTACAGGAGCGATCTTTGCGGAAACCAGCCTGCTGATCTCGCAGCTGCCCGTCAACAACGTCTTTCATCCGGTCTAGCAGGATCCTACAGATACGATATCCTGAAAAGATCAGCAACGAGGAGCTCTGGCAGCGCACAAACCAACAATCAGCAGACCAAGAGATCATTGAAAGGCGCTGGAGATGGTTAGGGCACACATTACGCAAACCGGTCTCAAACACCACCTGACAGCCCCTTTCATTGAACCCGCAAGGGAAGAGGAAGAGAGGTCGACCTCGAAACAGTTGGCGCCGAGACCTGGACGCCGATGTCAAGAGAACAGGTCACTCCTGGGGACAATTGGAAAAGATTGCTCAGGACCGGGAGGGCTGGAGAACCCTTGTTAGCGGCCTATGCCCCAGGAGGGGTCAAAGGCGTAGATAGATAGATAGAGATAGATGTTGAAGATGAGGTCTGCACATACCGACTTTAGTAGCAAATGAAATTGTCTTCTCTTTCATTAGCAGTAACTGTGCATGATTTTTTTTCAAAATGGCGCTTGCGTTCGCTTATGGTACATAGGTACAAATAAGGGAATGCAGCGAGGAATGTTTTACGATAGAGTTCTTTCTCGATACGAAAGCAGTGACGAGCGAAGGTGTTCCCCCACAGAATACGCATGAATGGTGCAAATACAAAAACAGACACACACGTGTGAGATCCCAATCATACACACACACACACGCACACACAAGCATGCACAAACACAGACACATACATACACAGAGGCATATGCACGCAGACATGCAAGCATGCACTTGCAAACATCCTCGCGCGCACACACAAATACTCACACATACAAATACACAAACACACACAAACACACACGCACACGTACAAGCGCACGCGCGCAAATACGCACAAACGCACACACACACACAAACACACACGTACATACGCACACACACACACGCGCGCGCGCGCGTGCTCGCGCTCACATACATAAACACACCCTGTCTTTTTGACATATTATTACAATACTTTAATGAACCTCATCAACTTTTTCGGTTCCCAAACTCAAGAACAAAGCAGCAGCACCTGGGCTCCCTACCGTGCCACACTTTCGACTTTCACTACCGGAAGTGATACTCGCACCACGTCACGGAAGCTTGCGTGGTACCGTCCATGGTTATCGCACCGGAAACAAGGGGCGTCTTGTCCAACCCTGCATGGCGCAGGTTCATGACGTCAGCGCTGCCCCCATGTCGGTCATGTTAGCACAGACCAATAGCCCTAATTAGATTAAGCAAGGGGGGGTGGGAGGCTGGGGGGTGGTCTGGGAACTGGCGGGCTTTGTGTGGGTTTGTGTAGAGGCGCCCACCCTCCTAGCGCAATTGATCATGGAGAGGAAAGCCTCGCCTTGTTGTGTTTGCACACTTTGGTTACCGCGGAATTTCTACGTCTGCAGTCATAATGCCCTAGCCTTGCCAAACATCCCGATTTCTTTGGGAACATTGCCCTCCCTTAATGAAGGACTGGGTCGTCATTCACGAGGAAATCTCGGATATTGATGCAAAAAATTATAATTCATTTCCACTAACAGCCTCTGCCCCGTCCTAAGATCTTCTTCTTGTTCAGGTTGGGAATGTCTTCCCGACAGAGCTCGAATCCAGCTGTCCTAATTGGCACATTGCCGCTTCGGATGTCAATATATCTATCACGTGCATTCTGATGTGAGAACGACGAGAATAGCGGCATTCTTTGATCTTCTGCAGCCTCTTCCTTTTGGATTTAGGACGACAATGGTGGTGGTGGCATTTGTAATAGCAAAATGGTAAAGATGACGACGACGACGACGATGATGATGATGGTGGACACTGGCTGTAATAATCCAAAGTTTTCCCGAGTACTAACTGTGGACTCTGCTTATCTCGACCCAAAAGCCAGAGCACGTGGAGTATTGCTACTTTTATTGACCATGCGCCACTTTAACTTGACAGCTTGGCGCTGACAGCATGATAACAATTTCACAATAAAGAATCTGACAAAGTGAGAACAGTGATTAAAATTGCTATTTGAAATGAAAGCATCAGTCTGGTTAGGTTTTTATTCTTTGTTTCTACAATTTTTTGTCATGGAACTAAGTTATATCCTCCCAAGTAGCCGAAGTCTTGGTTGACAGTACAAGGTTGCAAAATCTTGACAGGTGAGCCTTTCACCTCTGAATAAATTATGGAAACAAGGCTTTGAGTACCATGAATCTCCACAGACGTCTGATCGTCTGCTGAGAACAAGAGCATGTTTGCCAGACGGATGTGCGCAGACTACTGTGTTTGAAGCAGAGGCGATTCAAAGCAACTTCCTTCCACAGCAGAACTCGATTTAACGAGGGCGATAATCCTATGTCTGGCTGTCAAATCTTGGGCTGGGGTATTCAGCAGTTGTTACTACCATTCTCAACCGTCAACATTTTGAATTTGTGAACACTTGGTTTTTTTAATAAATATAATGAGACGTGAAGCAGTTGATAGTTTGAATCGCTTGAAAGTTTCGTTCGTAAGTTGTGCTTTGAAATAACATTACAACCCCGCTCCCAAAGTTTTCGATATATAAGTCCCGAACTCTCCTCTTGCTATGCTGGCACACCTCATCCAGGCTATTCTCCACCCAGACGAAGCCAGGCATCAGCGAGCAGGTGGAGAGCCCGAGACCGCGTCTCTGAGCTTGGCTGGCAACCCGAAACTAAGGAACGAAAGGAAATGCCCATGATCGATCCCAGATCGAACCCTGCGACACGCCTGATTGACTCTGAATTGCATCCCCGTTCACGTCTGACCGCACCGGTCGTCTGAGTTCGCCCCCTGGTGGCCGCCTGTCCCCACCGCGCCAAGCTCTGGTGGTGCACGGGCTGTCCGTGTGGAGAACTCCGTGCGGCCAAGCAGTCCCGGTTCATGATTGGCTGGAGCCCCGTGATGCTGTGTCCATGAATAAAATATGGCCGTGTGATCCCAGAGCTTGAAAAACGTCCGAATCAAATTCCAAGGTGTCAGCTCCACTGTCCTGTTTTCACGTTGGGCGGCGGTTCCAGCGTGTTGTTAAGGTTCTTTGGTGCGTTGTTTTGGCATGACGTATGCATATTTGAGTAGCATGATTGCAGTGTTGATGTTGATTGGGGATGACAACCTGCGATATCCTCGTCCTGAACGTCCCTTGAGGGTTTCTAATGAAGAGATGAGGGAGAACTTCATCGGGTTTGCAATGAGTTATGGCTGTATCAGTTGTTGCTTTTGGAAAGTCGTGTTTCACCATCACAAAGGAAACTCATACTGCATTCCATGCTATTCAAAATAAGCAGCAGCAGCAGGAGGAGAAGGAGGAGAAGGAGGAGGAGGAGCAGGAGCAGGAGGAGGAGCAGGAGCAGGAGGAGCAGGACGAGCAGGACGAGGACGAGGAGGAAGAGGAGGACGAGGAGGACGAGGAGAAAGAGGAAGAGGACGAGGAGGACGAGGAGGACGAGGACGAGAAGGATGAGGAGGAGAGGACGAGAAGGAGGAGGAGGACGAGAAGGAAGAGGAAGAGGACGAGGAGGACGAGGACGAGAAGGACAGCAACAGCAACAGAAAGAGCAGCAAAACCAAGAGCAGCAGTAGCCGCAGCAGTAGCCGCAGCAGGAGGAGGAGGAGGAGAAGGTGGAGCAGGAGGAGGAACAGCAGGAGGAGGAGCAGGAAAAAGAGAGTGAGTGAATGAGGAAGGGATTGAGGAAGGGAATGAGGAAGGGATTGAGGAAGGGATTGAGGGAAGGAGGGAAGAAGGGAGGGAGAGAAGGATGGAGGGAGGGAGGGAGGGAGGGAGGACGGGAGAGAGAGTGGGAGAGCGAGCGAGCGTGCAATCAAGCGCATGGACAAAGTTAAACTCAATGTTTACATCTGACAATGTTTAGGGGAAGAGTTGTCTGTTTTTAACAAAGCATAAAGAACGAGTCTCTATCATGAAACAAAAAAAACAATACCCCAATTTCAAACTTGTCCATGCGCTCATCCTGTGGTTCAAATATTATAATATTTAAGACGTAGGTACCTTGAAAGGTTATTAATGTGTATGCAGAAGCCCAATTTTTTCCCATTCATAACGTTTGTTTCAGTGCCGACCTTAAAGTACCGCCTTAAGATGCTTGTAGACACTTGCACTTTTAAGGTATTGACATACTGTTTGCTGACAAAAGACTTCTTTTTATGGCTGCCAAGTTTCATTGCTGTATCTTGTAAACACGCTGAGATATGGACAATACCGCACTGTCACCCGAGAAAAAAGGCCTTAAAACCAGCGTTTTTGCCTGCAAAACGTGTTAACGTCTCCTTTCTTTCAAAGCCCGTAGAAGATACACCCTTTTTGTTCTCTTCAAAACGTGTGTTGTCTTAAAGATAAATGGTTGGGCTATCGTTTGACGTTATTTTTACAAAATACTGTTGCATCTGATTATTTTATGAATTTAAGAAACGTAAAAAGTCGTTTTGCAAGTTCATTTTCAGGGGGTACTCACTTTGACGCCCAGCTGCGCAGCGCTGAGTTAAGATAATCGTGATAGATTGTAAACGGGATCATAAAGGAAAATGAATATCCTTTTCGAGCATATGTATATGGTTACGCAATATTTACTCGTTCAGCTTTTATAGCAAATTTTCGTATCGGCCCTTAACTTTTGCGGATCCAATCAG
This sequence comes from Theodoxus fluviatilis, assembly GCA_034096865.1. Lineage (NCBI taxonomy): Eukaryota > Metazoa > Mollusca > Gastropoda > Cycloneritida > Neritidae > Theodoxus > Theodoxus fluviatilis. The sequence continues at coordinate 7,093 of JAWQFJ010016511.1, read as the reverse complement.
AAGAATACAAATAACATACAGAATTGAAATAACAATTACAGTTTATTATACTCTGAAATTATCTTTACATCCTCCCACAATGCAAGATCAAACAATAATCCCCACACTCACACCCACACCCAGAAAAACAGGAAATAATACCAAGTCTCACCCACGGCAATGCGCCACAAGGTTAAGCAGTGAAATAACGGAATGAAATTTGTTAACAATAGTCAAATACGCTACAACTCCGTTATCACAAGAACAAAGTGTAAAATCCTCTTACAATTTCATAATAAGTAACTTTTCAATGCAGAACAAGATTTCAATTACACAGAAAAGTCAATGCAAATGACTCTTCCACACCAAGAACGACAACTCTAACCGACCAAAGTGTAGGGACAAAAATGGCAATTTCAATCAATAACAATACTCCAACGGATCAAAATTTAACAACATGAATGGCCCTTTTCAAGCAAGAACAACAGCCTTTAAACACCAGGGAACGTCGGGGAAAATCACTCGGTGCATCATAATGCCTACAACACTGAACTGACAAAGGATCAAACCTCCCCCCGGCAACTATCCTCAACCCCTCACAAACTCCATCGTACTCGTACAAGATGGCGATGCAATTCCACTTTTGAATGCTTGACAAACAATAGCACAAATTGACAATGCAGTCACAAAATGGAACTTAACTCCCCCTGCATTTACTAGCAAGTCGCCAGACTATTTCCATCAACAACAATTAACGCCCTAACAACAAAACCCGAATACTGCAGGAACAAACGGTAACTTAATTTCCGCTACAATTCCTCACAAAAGTTCAGACTATTTAAATCAACAACAGCCAACGACCGAACAATAAAACGGAACAATGCAAGAACAAACCCGAACTCAGTTTCCCCTGTAACCGTTATGCCACAATGACACCGATCTGACAATGCAGGCACAAAACGGAACTTAATTACCACTGCAATTTGTCACAAGTCGCCAGACTATTATAATCAACAAAAGTTAATAATCCTAACAACAAAATTATCTCAGTGACACAATGAAGGAGTTATGCAAACACATCAGGCTCAACTTCAATTTGTACTCACTCGAGAAGAACCGTTCGATGGACAACACTCGCAGGTAACAAAACTCGCCAAGGTAACTCCCCACTGTGGGCCACGCAGCGTCATCAACCTCTCAAGCGCAGAGAGAGAAGGTTACCGAACCAACGCACAGAGTCGTCCTCTCCGTCTGTTCCCTTTCTTTCCTTCGTCCGTTTTCCTCCCCACACCCTTATCCAATTGCCCCGTGAGCCCTACTCGACCCACGCGAATGTTGTCCCAACTTCCCTGCATTAAGAGCACTTGGGAATCCACTATTTAAGTTTTAAAATGGGGTGGGGTGGGGGTGGGGGTGGGATGGGGGGTGTTCAGTGAAAGAGAAATTGTGATTTTTATGTCCAATCTGGCCTATTAAAAATTGTTGGGTTTTTTATTATGAAAAAAAGTTCAGGCTGACCTACCTACCTACCTACCCTATTTTTTCTGGTCATGTTACTATATCCACAACTATTTTTTCTTTTGGCCTAAGACATTTCAGGCATAGCCCTTCCTTCATGTAGGAATCACTGGTTTCATTAAGACATTTCAGGCATAGCCCTTCCTTCATGTAGGAATCACTGGTTTCATTAAGACATTTCAGGCATAGCCCTACCTTCATGTAGGAGTCACTGGTTTCATTAAGACATTTCAGGCATAGCCCTTCCTTCATGTAGGAATCACTGGTTTCATTAAGACATTTCAGGCATAGCCCTTCCTTCATGTAGGAATCACTGGTTTCATTAAGACATTTCAGGCATAGCCCTTCCTTCATGTAGGAGTCACTGGTTTCATTAAGACAGTTCAGGCATAGCCCTACCTTCATGTAGGAATCACTGGTTTCATTAAGGATAAGACAGTTCAGGCATAGCCCTACCTTCATGTAGGAGTCACTGGTTTCATTAAGACATTTCAGGCATAGCCCTTCCTTCATGTAGGAATCACTGGTTTCATTAAGACATTTCAGGCATAGCCCTTCCTTCATGTAGGAGTCACTGGTTTCATTAAGTATAAGACATTTCAGGCATAGCCCTACCTTAATGTAGGAGTCACTGGTTTCATTAAGGATAAGACAGTTCAGGCATAGCCCTACCTTCATGTAGGAGTCACTGGTTTCATTAAGACATTTCAGGCATAGCCCTTCCTTCATGTAGGAGTCACTGGTTTCATTAAGACATTTCAGGCATAGCCCTACCTTAATGTAGGAATCACTGGTATCATTAAGACATTTCAGGCATAGCCCTTCCTTCATGTAGGAGTCACTGGTTTCATTAAGACATTTCAGGCATAGCCCTTCCTTCATGTAGGAATCACTGGTTTCATTAAGACATTTCAGGCATAGCCCTACCTTAATGTAGGAGTCACTGGTTTCATTAAGACATTTCAGGCATAGCCCTTCATGTAGGAATCACTGGTTTCATTAAGACATTTCAAGCATAGCCCTTCCTTCATGTAGGAGTCACTGGTTTCATTAAGACATTTCAGGCATAGCCCTTCCTTCATGTAGGAATCACTGGTTTCATTAAGACATTTCAGGCATAGCCCTACCTTAATGTAGGAGTCACTGGTTTCATTAAGGATAAGACAGTTCAGGCATAGCCCTACCTTCATGTAGGAGTCACTGGTTTCATTAAGACATTTCAGGCATAGCCCTTCCTTCATGTAGGAATCACTGGTTTCATTAAGACATTTCAGGCATAGCCCTTCCTTCATGTAGGAGTCACTGGTTTCATTAAGACATTTCAGGCATAGCCCTTCCTTCATGTAGGAATCACTGGTTTCATTAAGACATTTCAGGCATAGCCCTACCTTAATGTAGGAGTCACTGGTTTCATTAAGGATAAGACAGTTCAGGCATAGCCCTACCTTCATGTAGGAGTCACTTGTTTCATTAAGACATTTCAGGCATAGCCCTTCCTTCATGTAGGAGTCACTGGTTTCATTAAGACATTTCAGGCATAGCCCTTCCTTCATGTAGGAATCACTGGTTTCATTAAGACATTTCAGGCATAGCCCTTCCTTCATGTAGGAATCACTGGTTTCATTAAGACATTTCAGGCATAGCCCTACCTTCATGTAGGAATCACTGGTTTCATTAAGACATTTCAGGCATAGCCCTTCCTTCATGTAGGAATCACTGGTTTCATTAAGACATTTCAGGCATAGCCCTTCCTTCATGTAGGAATCACTGGTTTCATTAAGACATTTCAGGCATAGCCCTTCCTTCACGTAGGAATCACTGGTTTCATTAAGACATTTCAGGCATAGCCCTACCTTAATGTAGGAGTCACTGGTTTCATTAAGGATAAGACAGTTCAGGCATAGCCCTACCTTCATGTAGGAGTCACTGGTTTCATTAAGACATTTCAGGCATAGCCCTACCTTAATGTAGGAATCACTGGTTTCATTAAGGATAAGACAGTTCAGGCATAGCCCTTCCTTCATGTAGGAATCACTGGTTTCATTAAGACATTTCAGGCATAGCCCTTCCTTCATGTAGGAATCACTGGTTTCACTAAGACATTTCAGGCATAGCCCTTCCTTCATGTAGGAATCACTGGTTTCGTTAAGACATTTCAGGCATAGCCCTTCCTTCATGTAGGAGTCACTGGTTTCATTAAGACATTTCAGGCATAGCCCTTCCTTAATGTAGGAATCACTGGTTTCATTAAGTATAAGACATTTCAGGCATAGCCCTACCTTAATGTAGGAATCACTGGTTTCATTAAGTATAAGACATTTCAGGCATAGCCCTTCCTTCATGTAGGAATCACTGGTTTCATTAAGTATAAGACATTTCAGGCATAGCCCTACCTTAATGTAGGAATCACTGGTTTCATTAAGACATTTCAGGCATAGCCCTTCCTTCATGTAGGAATCACTGGTTTCATTAAGACATTTCAGGCATAGCCCTACCTTCATGTAGGAATCACTGGTTTCATTAAGACATTTCAGGCATAGCCCTTCCTTCATGTAGGAATCACTGGTTTCATTAAGTATAAGACATTTCAGGCATAGCCCTTCCTTCATGTAGGAGTCACTGGTTTCATTAAGACATTTCAGGCATAGCCCTTCCTTCATGTAGGAGTCACTGGTTTCATTAAGACATTTCAGGCATAGCCCTTCCTTCATGTAGGAATCACTGGTTTCATTAAGTATAAGACATTTCAGGCATAGCCCTTCCTTCATGTAGGAATCACTGGTTTCATTAAGTATAAGACATTTCAGGCATAGCCCTACCTTAATGTAGGAATCACTGGTTTCATTAAGACATTTCAGGCATAGCCCTTCCTTCATGTAGGAATCACTGGTTTCATTAAGACATTTCAGGCATAGCCCTACCTTCATGTAGGAATCACTGGTTTCATTAAGTATAAGACATTTCAGGCATAGCCCTTCCTTCATGTAGGAGTCACTGGTTTCATTAAGACATTTCAGGCATAGCCCTTCCTTCATGTAGGAATCACTGGTTTCATTAAGACATTTCAGGCATAGCCCTTCCTTAATGTAGGAATCACTGGTTTCATTAAGACATTTCAGGCATAGCCCTACCTTCATGTAGGAATCACTGGTTTCATTAAGACATTTCAGGCATAGCCCTTCCTTCATGTAGGAGTCACTGGTTTCATTAAGACATTTCAGGCATAGCCCTTCCTTCATGTAGGAGTCACTGGTTTCATTAAGACAGTTCAGGCATAGCCCTTCCTTCATGTAGGAATCACTGGTTTCATTAAGACATTTCAGGCATAGCCCTACCTTCATGTAGGAATCACTGGTTTCATTAAGACATTTCAGGCATAGCCCTACCTTCATGTAGGAATCACTGGTTTCATTAAGACAGTTCAGGCATAGCCCTACCTTCATGTAGGAATCACTGGTTTCATTAAGACATTTCAGGCATAGCCCTACCTTCATGTAGGAATCACTGGTTTCATTAAGACATTTCAGGCATAGCCCTTCCTTCATGTAGGAATCACTGGTTTCATTAAGACATTTCAGGCATAGCCCTTCCTTCATGTAGGAGTCACTGGTTTCATTAAGACAGTTCAGGCATAGCCCTACCTTCATGTAGGAATCACTGGTTTCATTAAGGATAAGACAGTTCAGGCATAGCCCTACCTTCATGTAGGAGTCACTGGTTTCATTAAGACATTTCAGGCATAGCCCTTCCTTCATGTAGGAATCACTGGTTTCATTAAGACATTTCAGGCATAGCCCTTCCTTCATGTAGGAGTCACTGGTTTCATTAAGTATAAGACATTTCAGGCATAGCCCTACCTTCATGTAGGAGTCACTGGTTTCATTAAGGATAAGACATTTCAGGCATAGCCCTACCTTCATGTAGGAATCACTGGTTTCATTAAGACATTTCAGGCATAGCCCTTCCTTCATGTAGGAGTCACTGGTTTCATTAAGACATTTCAGGCATAGCCCTACCTTCATGTAGGAATCACTGGTTTCATTAAGACATTTCAGGCATAGCCCTTCCTTCATGTAGGAGTCACTGGTTTCATTAAGACATTTCAGGCATAGCCCTTCCTTCATGTAGGAATCACTGGTTTCATTAAGACATTTCAGGCATAGCCCTTCCTTCATGTAGGAGTCACTGGTTTCATTAAGACATTTCAGGCATAGCCCTCCTTCATGTAGGAATCACTGGTTTCATTAAGACATTTCAGGCATAGCCCTTCCTTCATGTAGGAGTCACTGGTTTCATTAAGACATTTCAGGCATAGCCCTTCCTTCATGTAGGAATCACTGGTTTCATTAAGACATTTCAGGCATAGCCCTTCCTTCATGTAGGAGTCACTGGTTTCATTAAGGATAAGACAGTTCAGGCATAGCCCTACCTTCATGTAGGAATCACTGGTTTCATTAAGACATTTCAGGCATAGCCCTACCTTCATGTAGGAATCACTGGTTTCATTAAGACATTTCAGGCATAGCCCTTCCTTCATGTAGGAGTCACTGGTTTCATTAAGACATTTCAGGCATAGCCCTACCTTCATGTAGGAATCACTGGTTTCATTAAGACATTTCAGGCATAGCCCTTCCTTCATGTAGGAGTCACTGGTTTCATTAAGACATTTCAGGCATAGCCCTTCCTTCATGTAGGAATCACTGGTTTCATTAAGACATTTCAGGCATAGCCCTACCTTCATGTAGGAGTCACTGGTTTCATTAAGACATTTCAGGCATAGCCCTTCCTTCATGTAGGAATCACTGGTTTCATTAAGACATTTCAGGCATAGCCCTTCCTTCATGTAGGAGTCACTGGTTTCATTAAGACATTTCAGGCATAGCCCTTCCTTCATGTAGGAATCACTGGTTTCATTAAGACATTTCAGGCATAGCCCTACCTTAATGTAGGAATCACTGGTTTCATTAAGGATAAGACAGTTCAGGCATAGCCCTACCTTCATGTAGGAGTCACTGGTTTCATTAAGACATTTCAGGCATAGCCCTTCCTTCATGTAGGAATCACTGGTTTCATTAAGACATTTCAGGCATAGCCCTTCCTTCATGTAGGAGTCACTGGTTTCATTAAGACATTTCAGGCATAGCCCTTCCTTCATGTAGGAATCACTGGTTTCATTAAGACATTTCAGGCATAGCCCTACCTTAATGTAGGAGTCACTGGTTTCATTAAGGATAAGACAGTTCAGGCATAGCCCTACCTTCATGTAGGAGTCACTTGTTTCATTAAGACATTTCAGGCATAGCCCTTCCTTCATGTAGGAGTCACTGGTTTCATTAAGACATTTCAGGCATAGCCCTTCCTTCATGTAGGAATCACTGGTTTCATTAAGACATTTCAGGCATAGCCCTTCCTTCATGTAGGAATCACTGGTTTCATTAAGACATTTCAGGCATAGCCCTACCTTCATGTAGGAATCACTGGTTTCATTAAGACATTTCAGGCATAGCCCTTCCTTCATGTAGGAATCACTGGTTTCATTAAGACATTTCAGGCATAGCCCTTCCTTCATGTAGGAATCACTGGTTTCATTAAGACA
>JAWQFJ010016509.1:12500-14860 GCA_034096865.1 Theodoxus fluviatilis | reverse complement strand
TCTCGCTCATTAGCCATAGGTGAGTCTCGCTTGCCCTCAACTAGCCATAGAGTCGAGCCACTTGCCTAAGAAATGTGCCCTTTGATCATCAGCTCATTAGTTTAGGAAAGAAAGCATCAAGGTAGATGTACTGAAAATGTTATATTTGGAGCCAGTTCATGAACTTGTCACTGCTGATATTAGTCCCATAGATTTGCCTGCCAGTTCAGATATCTTATTTATTAATGGTGCAATCATGCATGAGATTCAAACTTCCTTGCTGTGCTGGATGTTTGACATCCAGTTGACTGCACAGTGAATTGCCTCAAATGATGTCAAACATAGGTTCTAATACATCCTTTCTTTTCTTCTGAACTCTTGAGGCAAGAAGGTCAGTTGTCTTATATCACCAACTGCATGTTCTGTGACATGTGTCCTATATCTTTCATCAGACCAACAATTGTTGTTACATTGTATGCAATTGCTTATATGATAAAAGGGATAGTTGATAAAACCTGTGCAGAAATTGTTATGCTATTTTTTTCTTTTGGAAGTACCATAAGTATATCACTTGATAAACGTTCACGCCTTCATCTCTGACATAAAAGTCTACCTCTCATGAGCTTTCAGCTGCTGTCTGGCAAATGTCTTCAGCTGTGGAGGAGTCACTTGTCATTGCGCTCCTCTTGCTGTGACTGCAGGACAAGAGGGGGTGCCAGGTGGCATTGAGACAGGGAGGGGAACAAGGAGGAAGACTGGCTGCTCTGCAGGGCTGACTCCCTGTCTAGTGAAAGGTGGAGGCAAGGGAGGCAAGGACAAGCGAAGGGTGACCATCTGTGAGCAGCAGCCCTCCCCTGCTGAGGCTGGTGGGTTTCTTAGGGAGAAAGAGGAAGAAGAGGTCTGTGTGTGATGTGGGGTGGGGTATGTGTGGGGTGTGCATGCATGTTATGATGTGTGTGTGTGTGGGGGGGTTATGGTGTGTGATGGTGGGGGTGGGGGGTGGGGGGGTGGGGGGGGGGGTGAGTGGAGTGAGTGTGTGGGTTTGAGTTTCTTTTTTCCCCTCTTGATTGCAACCTTAATCTACCCACAGCTTGATCTGAGTTAATTTAAGTTAGGACTTGGAATACTGACTTGAACCCAAAATCTCTTCTATATTTTATCAGTGTAAAATCAAAGCATTACAACTGCATTGTACAATTATGTGGCCATTTAGGCCTCAAAATGTAAGTGGTGGGAAGGCTGACCATTTATGGAAGCATGGCATTTGTTTGTTTTTGCCTTGGCAGCTGTGATGCATGTGAGACTGTAGACAAGAAGATGCAGATTCTGCAAGCATGATGAAATATCACTCATTCACACCAGTCTGTAAATTGATTCCTAAGGGCGTCTTCCCACCAAACAAAGCACATAGCTGCAGTCTGTTGGCCTTGACATCATGCATGCTGGGTTTTCCCAGACTCGGGGTGCCTTCCACCTCGGCCCTGGACCAGCACTGGGACATGGAGGAGAGCGAGTCTGACTCCCCAGTGCACTACTGGGAAACCACCCAGTCCCGTACGCCTGGCCTCACACTCGTCCCCAAGGCTAAAATCAGTGAGTGGCTCATTATTCATGATTGTTATTTTTCTGGGGGGTGTTGGTAGGGATTTTTTCTTTCTTTTTTAAAGGAAATTTCACCTGTTACCATTGTGCAGTGCCCAATGACTGGTTTTACTCCTCAGTAGGAGAGGCAATGTGGGTGACCACGTACCTTGCCTAAGAATGCAATCTGTAATCCATACAGCTTTGAAAACTTCACTGCTAAGTCACTGCAAAATAATTGAAGAATTTCTCAAGCAAATGCCCAGCAAACATGTCCGGGATGGGTTTCTGTTGCTTTACACACAAGTGAAAAGACATGTGTTGCACACATGGTATTTTCTCCGAGATTAGTAATGATAACTGAATACTTCTATGGTTAGAAAATCTGCAATTGTCATTTTGGACACTAGCTTGTTTTCTTTTTTTTCATGCACCATCACAATTTTCCTGCAGACTGATGCGTCCATTGTCAAGAGCAGTTAGTGAGCTTTCATGCATCAGTGTGCTTCAAAGACTAAATGCTGTTGTTTGTGCCCAATTTTCTACTAGAATGACTATTTGCTGCTCTAAGAACTTGGAGTGTAGGTGTGTGTGTCCTTTAGCTCTGGTTGTATGAGCAGTTGTCATGCCTAGTGTTTTGTTGCAAGTCCTATGGCCATGAATGTGCTTTGTATATGTCTATACTGAGATAGAATTATGTTGTTTGCCTAACTTATCCCAGCTGACTGCTATCTTCATGCTAGAATATTGAGGTCTCTGGTCCAGGCTGGTATCTTTCCTCTGTCTCTCCCCCACCCACC
>JAWQFJ010016509.1:2500-5000 GCA_034096865.1 Theodoxus fluviatilis | reverse complement strand
AAGTTTTTTTTGAGAGGTTAGTGTGTGAGGTGTATATCTTTGTAGCATGTATGTGTGTGGTGTGTGAATGCATGTGTGTTGTGATGAGTGGATGTGTGTTGAGTGTGTAGTGAGTGTGTGTGTTTTTTATGTGCACATTATGTTTGTGGTGTGTATATGTATGGGGGTATGGTTTGTGCAGTGTTTGGGACGGAGGCTGAGGTTGTGGTGTGTGTGTGTGTATTAGGTGTGTGTTTGTGTGTTAGGTGTGTGTATGTGTGTTAGATGTGTGTGTGTGTTAGGTGTGTGTGTTAGGTGTGTGTGTGTGTGTGTATGTTAGATGTGCGTGTTTGTGTGTTAAGCATGTGTGTGTGTGTGTGTGTGTGTGTGTTTGTGTCTCTGTGTGTGTCTTTGTGTGTGTGTCTTTGTGTGTGTGCCTGTGTTCATGCATGAGTGTTGGTGCATGCATGTGGGTGCCTGTGTGTGTGCATGTGTGTGTTTGATTCTGCATATGCAAGAGTGTGTGTGTGTGTGTGTGTGTGTCGGGGTGTGTGTGTGTTTCTAAGGTTTTTTTGTTGAGAGTTTAGTGTGTGAGGTGTATATCTTTGTAGCATGTATGTGTGTGGTGTGTGATTGCATGTGTGTTGTGATGAGTGAATGTGTGTAGCAAGTGTGTGTGTTTTTGTATGTGTGCATTGTGTTTGTGGTGTGTATATGATTAGGGTGTATGGGTTGTGCAGTGTTGGGGAGAGGGGCTTAGGTTATGGTGTGTGTGTGTGTATTATGTGTGTGTGTGTGTGTGTGTGTGTGTGTCTGTGTGTGTCTGTGCATGTCTTTGCGTGTGTCTGTGCGTGTGTCTGTACATGTGTCTGTGCATGCATGCATGGTGGTAGAGGCATGCATGCCTGGTAGAGGCGTGCGTGGGTGGTAGAGGCATGTGGGCATGGTAGAGGCGGGCATGCATGGTAGAGGCGTGCGCGCATGGTATGCATGTGTAGTAGAGGCATGTGTGTGTGGGTAGAGAGGCATGCATGTGTGTGTGTTTGAGGTGATTGACTGTTATTATATATTGAAATGGTTGTGTATGTATGCGCCTTGAGCATGTCGTAACTCATTGGTAAGGCGATTTATAAATCCACACATTATTATTATTATTATTATTATTATTATTATTATTATTATTATTATTTATTATTATTATTATTATTTGTGTGACATGGATGTGTGTGCATTTGTGTGTGTGTGTGTGTGTGGTGGGTGTGGGGGGGGGGGGGGTGGTGGGGGTGTGTGTGTTTGTGTGTGTGCGTGTGTGTGTGTGTTGTGCGTGTGTGTGGTGCGCGTGTGTGTGTGTCAGAGATGTGTGTGTGTTTGTGTGCCATGAATGTGTGTGCATTTGTGTGTGTGTGTGTGTGTGTGTGTGTGTGTGTGTGTGTGTGTGTGTGTGTGTGTGTGGTGGAGGGTGTGTGTGTGTGTGTGTGTGTGTGTGTGTGTGTGTGTGTCTGTGTGTGTGTGTGTGTCTGTGTCTTGCAAGTGTGTCTGTGCAAGTGTGTCTGTGCATTCATGCATGGTAGAGGGGTGCGTGCATGGTACAGGCATGCATGCGTCGTACAGGCATGCGTGCATGGTAGAGGAGTGTGTGTGTGTGTTAGAGATGTGTGTGCATTTGTGTGTGTGTGTGTGTGTGTGTGTGTGTGTGTGTGTGTGTATGTGTGTGTGTGTGTGTGTGTTTGTGTGTGTGGTGGAGGGGCGTGTGTGTGTGTGTGTGTGTGTGCGTGTCTGCGTGTGTGTGTGTGTGTGTGTGTGTCTATGTGTGTGTGTGTATTTAATTGTGTGTGTGTGTCTATGTGTATTTGTTTGTGTGTGTGTGTTAGTGTACTGCATGCATATGTGTGTATGTATGTATGTGTGTGTGTGTGCATGCACATGCATGTTCCTGTGTGCATGCATGAGTATTGGTGCATGCATGTGGGTGTCTGTGTGTGTGCGTGTGTGTGTTTGATTCTGAATTTGCAAGTGTGTGTGTGTGTGTTGGTCGGGGTGTGTGTGTGTTTCTAAGGTTTTTTGTTGAGAGTTTAGTGTGTGAGGTGTATATCTTTGTAGCATGTATGTATGTGGTGTGTGATTGCATGTGTGTTGTGATGAGTGATTGTGTGTAGCAAGTGTGTGTGTTTTTGTATGTGCGCATTGTGTTTGTGGTGTGTATATGATTAGGGTGTATGGGTTGTGCAGTGTTGGGGAGGGGGGCTTAGGTTGTGGTGTGTGTGTGTGTGTGTGTGTGTGTGTGTGTGTGTATTATATGTGTGTGTGTGTGTGTCTGTGTGTGTCTGTGTGTTTGTGTGTGTGTGTCTATGTGTGTGTGTGTGTGTCTGTGCGTGTGTCTGTGCATGTATCTGTGCATGCATGCGTGGTGGTAGAGGCGTGCATGCATGGTAGAGGCGTGCATGCATGGTAGAGACGTTCATGCATGGTAGAGGTGTGCATGCGTGGTAGAGGAATGGGTGCTTGGTAGAGGCATGTGTGT
>JAWQFJ010016508.1:0-26000 GCA_034096865.1 Theodoxus fluviatilis | reverse complement strand
AGACGGACGCAGGCAAGCACTGATTCATATGAAGAGGGACAATATTCAGATGAACCGACTGTAGACTGTGCTTAAGAAAATACTTTAAACTTAAAGGAAGAGAGCACAGAAAGTCAGGCTGATTATATTAATCTGATTGAAATGGAAGGAAATTCCAATCGCCATATAGTGGAAGACTTTTTTTCTGGAGAAAACTTCTTCTTTTGAGAAAGCATTCCGTGAAGCTGCAGATGATCAAGATGAAGGTTTAGTGAAAGAAACACTCACATGTGTAATGCAGCACTCCATTGCAGTCAAAGCTGAAAATTCCGTAGATTCTCTTTTGCTTGATGCAAGTTACACTCGTTTCCGTAGATTCTCTTTTGCTTGATGCAAGTTACACTCGTTTCTATGATAGTAAAGTATGTTCGCCAAAAGGAGTGAAGACTGAGATAAAGGGTTACTGTCATTCCTTCAATACCTGGGATGGAGACTGCAAAAAACACAAAGACGACAGAAAATACAACTCAGGCACAGAAAGCGGAACACGCCATTGTAACAATCTTAACTTCCCTCAACGTCTGGACTCATTGAATCACACTTGTACATCTGAACAGAAAATATCTAGAGATCTTGTGCTTGAAGAGGAAATAATTGACGAAAAGTCTACAGAGCCACATAAGATATTGAAAACGAGTTAAAGAATAAATAGACATGAGTAAGAGATATTTGCTTATACTGGTTCAGAAACCAGTTCGTTTGCAAACAACGTGTTGAGGTCCTGGTGGGAATCTATATATGGACATGGAAACAAAAGCTGTGATGTCAGTGCTCCATTCAAAACCAAGATGAAATCCAATGCATGCTCATTGGTTGATTTAGTGTCTTCAGTAACACAATTTGAATTTTCATTAATTGTGAACAACACAATAAACATAGAAAATAACTGTAATTTGCCACTAAGTGCGTCCCATCAGTTACAAAATGGATGCATCAATCAGTCTCCAGAAAATGCACAGGATAAAGTAGCGAAAAGTTTAGGTTATCCACAAAAGAAGATCACTTCAGTAATACCCAGTGTACCTGCAGGCAGAACATTTCCAGCAACAAAAATGTTAATGGGATGGAATTTCCTGCTCAAAATGTACATTCACAAACGTTTGTTTGTGCTCACTGTGAATATGTATCTGCTGTAAGAGCAAACGTGACTTCCCACATAAAGGCTGTACACCTGGGTATACAGAAGCATTATTGCCCTCATTGTGATTACACGTGTAACCTGGTTGGCAATTTGAAACGACACATAGAAGTCATTCATCAAGGATTGAAAAAACATTCCTGCCCTCATTGTGATTACAAGTGTAGTCGGGTTGGCAGTTTGAAACGACACATAGAAGCCATTCATCAAGGCTAGAAAAATGATTTTTGACCTCAATGTGTTTATAATTGCCAACAAATAGATTTTTGAAATGCCGTGCAGCCATTCATCGAGATTTGGAAATAAACAACTAATTGCCTTTGCGGTAAAAGTTAGTGAGTCAGAGTGGTTGCTTTTAACATGTAATGTCAACATACATGACAAAACAATCGCGTCCCCAGATCAATGAACATCTATATTAGAAAAGCTGCGAGAAACACACACACACACACACACACACACACACACACACACACACACTCACACACACACATACACCTACACACACACACACACACACACACACACACACACACACACACACAGTTCAGAATAGCCCTGATGATTTTTTTCTCAAATCAGTAGCAAGTAAGTTGCAAATTCATTGCAAAATTTGGTGTCCAGATGTTCAATAAAAGAGTCTTAATTATTAAAGTTTGAAAAAATAGAAGTGAATTATTAATGCCTTTAGCTAGATGGCTTGCACTTCTCGTGAACTTTCGCAAAATGATTTTTGCTCACATTGTATTGATACGTACAGTTAGAGTGTCAACCTGTAAAACCACTTACAGACAGCTCATCCATATGTACAGGAGAAGACATGTATGTGTAAGGCTTACAAGCATGCCCGTAATAACTCTCCAAAAGGACACATACTGACATTTAATGTATCTTTAAAAAATACAGTGATGATTTGAAACAATATGCAGGATTGGGCGTTTGGGGTTTTATCTTAAGTGTATCAACAAATATGGTGCGTAATCTTACAAAAGAGCCTTAATTTTTTCCCTTTATGGTGTAAATGTCTTATATTCCTGATTATAACTCAAAATTTGATTATATTATTTCGTGAACCACTACAACTTTTGCATTCGAGTATATGACAATAGATCATATGCATCTAATGTGAAACGTTAATAGCTTAAATGTGATACAGAATTGCAAGTCCTGTAGCAGAGAGAATGTTGACTGTTCCAACAAAGACAGAGACGTCCTGGCCATTGCTGTTTTGCCAAATAAGGACAAAGCAAAAGGCGTACACGAACAGAGAGAGCATGCTTCATTTGAACTACATAGAGGTACACAATGCACGCTATTAAGCATGGCTTGGGATGTGCCAAATAACATGCAGTTTACACACAATACATTGTGACCTAGTGTGGAGGTGACCAAAATAATATATTTATGAAAACATCACTACTTTATTATTACTGTAAGTGCATGTTCATTGAGTCTATTGCTTACACACGCACGCAAGCACCCGCGCGCACACACACACGCACACAAACACACACACACACACACACACACACACACACACACACACACACACACACACACACACACACACACACGCACACACACAAGGGCACCGCATTGGTTTTAAAAGATTAAATGGGAATAGTGAGGCTCACAACAAACCACATAGTCCCATTCCTCTACTCCCCTCTGATTAGCTGGCACTTTCAGTTTACTTTCACTACATATATATATAGAAGTCCTCTGGAAGCCCCCTACATGTTCTGTCCAACTTCATAGTCAGCGTACTTACGAAGAATGATCCAATGCGTTTGGAAGAATAATCTCAGCAATTAATGTGTGTCTGATTACGTTTTCGCCCCATTTATTTCTTTGTTTAGACAATCATTTTTTCCCCTTCTAGTTCGCCTCCACTTTGTTTCTTACTCCAACCTGGACTATTCTGAAAGGTTACAGGAAACACCTAGATTGTGTTCGAGGCTTTTCACAATTTCCTAACTCCTGCACTCTGTCCTGTGGGAGTCGTTGATCAGAGAAAAGACGTGAAACACACGTGCAAGCCATATTTACAATTCACCTACACCGTACTTTCGTACGCCAATGATGATAGTTCCACCTCTATTTTTAGTGTGAATATTCAAATAATGCATGCTATCTTCTAGGCACTGATGTCTGCAAAGTTAAGACACTTTTTGTATGCTTTGTATATATGATAAATTATTCAATTTCACAGATCATGTCATTGCATGGATGTATTATATTCCTCACCTGGGTTTAAGTGTATCTCTATGTACTAAATCTTTGGATAGCTTATTTGCACGAAATCATTAAAATGTACATTGATTGTTTTGTTCAAAAATCAATAGAATGTAGAATACACAGAGGAGGGTGACCAAAGAAGTCTGGTGGTACTTTGTGACTAGGCCTGAAGAAATAGCTTGGCTCCGAAAGCTTGCCTTGCCTTCAAAGTACCGCCAGACTTATTTGGGCACCCTCCTCTGTGTATTCAAGAGTTTGAGTCTGACACTGGCCCCTCACCTCCATAAAACGTTTTGTGTATTGAACTGTGTATTTTAATGATTAAAGTGGATTTTGGTACACTATAGAATTAAATAAAAATTTACTATATGTAATATACCATCCTGCAAGGTACCGTACCAGGTGGGAGAAGGAGAGGCAGGCAGAGAAAGAGGTGGGAAGACAACATCAAAGAGTGGACAGGCTTGACCTTTGCTGACTCACAGCGAGCCACAGAGGATAGAGATCGATGGAGAAAGATTGTCCGAAAGTCATCAGTGGTGCCTCAACAACCCATCTCAGGGTTAAGAGACTGAACTGAACTGAACTGAACTGAACTGAATATGTAATAATCTAAAATTACGTTTTGCTGATGACATTGATGGATTAGCAGGAAGTGAAGAGGAGCTGACTAGTCTTGTCCAGCACCTGGACAAGACGTCACAGACATATGGCATGGAGATCAGCGCCGAGAAGACCAAGATGATGACGAACAATCCTTGGGGCTTCAAAATGGAAATCAAAGTGAAGGGCCAAAAACTGGAAGCTGTGAACAACTTCAAATACCTGGGATCTATCGTGACTGATGAAGGGTCCAAACCAACTACAGAGACGGATACAAGCCCTGGAAATGAGATGCTACCGCAAGATTCTGAACGTCTCATATAAAGATCATGTCACGAATGAGGAAGTAAGCAACAGGATCAGGAGAGCAATTGGACAGTACGAAGACCTGCTCTCAATCGTGAAAAGCAGAAAGCTGAAGTGGTACGGTCATGTGTCAAGAGGCGGTGGGCTGGCCAAGACCATCCTGCAAGGTACCGTACCAGGTGGGAGAAGGAGAGGCAGGCAGAGAAAGAGGCGGGATGACAACATCAAAGAGTGGACAGGCCCTACCTTTGCTGACTCACAGCGAGCCACAGAGGATAGAGATCGATGGAGGAAGATTGTCCGAAGTCATCAGTGGTGCCTCAACAACCCATCTCAGGGTTAAGAGACTGAACTGAACTGAATATATGTGACCCTCCATGACAAAATGAGTCACTCGTTGCATTTTGAACATGTTGAGATCTGTGTGTTATAAAAAAGCACACAAAAAGCTTTTAAATTGTGCACAAATCATCAAAATATCACTACCCTATACGATTTCACATGATTTTGATGATAGACACCCTAAAAATGCGCTTTTTGAGAAAAACGCGTTTCAAGTTTATATACATTATTCCCTTTTTTCCTTAGCAACCCTTATTCTAGACTCAGTGAAATTTGCCACAGAGATGAAGCAACCACCAGCAAATCACATTTGGCTTTGGTTGGCAGCCTAGGGTATTCCCGCGTCGATCTGTTGCAGTGGCGGCTACGAAACTTGAGAAAATGCCTGATGTAGATGATCGGTTCGCAGATGTTTTCTTGTAAATGATTTACCATCACATCCCCCAAAAATCTTAAAACATACTCTTACACGTTGATTTCAAAAACGAAACTTACTCATACAATGAAGAAGGGACTAGAGAAGCCAAATAAGCAAAAATGTCGAAGTCGACCACTACAACCCCAACCTCCTTTGTGGGCAGTTTGCGCAAAATGACTCGACTGCGCAACCGACACATTTAGTGACGGAGGGTCACATATGCATACTCTGATATCAGCCAATCCATCTTTCCAGTATGCAGATATGCAGCGTCTACAATGTAAGAAAGCTGTCATTCTTGGATAGGAAAGTGTTTATTTTTATATACTAACAATTAGAGTTGTTTAAACCAGCAGCAGATGCAGGAAATGACCAGCATTGTGGCAGACAACTCTACTCACCTGGGCCTCAACATCCACAAAGGGAAGAGCAAGCTCCTGAAAGTCAACTCTACCAACACATCGCCCATCACACTGAATGGCGAAGCGCTAGAAGAAGTGGACGACTTCACCTACCTTGGCAGCATTGTCAACAAGCAAGGTGGAACCGACGCAGATGTTTTCAGAACACCTCGCAGACATACGGCATAATCGAGACAAACCCGTGGCACACCATTTTTATTCACCAACCCATTCCGTCCAGGACGTGCGGGTGCGAGGGGTGTGGAAACTTTTTAAACATGACACAAATGCGAGAAAAGAGATGGAGACCTATGTGATCCACAAACTGGGTACCAAAAAACCTCTTGGTCTGAACGAAATTAAAATTTGCTACATCCACTTTTAACTTATTCTGTTTTTACCCACATAGACACTCATCGAGTTTTTACCGTTGATCTATTTATCTATTTATTTGCTCTTTTGTTCCAAAAAACGTACAGGGAGTAGGGGTAACAATATCATTCTTGTATCCGCATTCTAGCTCTTTTTAATGGAAGGTTGTATCCCATTTCTAAAGCATACGAAAAGTACTAAGCTTATTTAATGTGACTTATTTTAATGTGAGTTGTTTAACCATTTGACATCCCTCTTTCAAATATCTACTTCCTTTTCTACTTTTACACACAATCACGCACACACGCACAGACACGCATACACCACCACATCACTTCTCCCTCTCCCCCCTCTCCCTCTCCCCCTCTCCCTCTCGAACTCTTCCCTGCATCATGTGGTAACCGTGAGCTGATTTTACTCTCACAAGTTTCACAATTTTATGGAACATAGACCTCGTCATCCACTGAATAATGTAAAGTATCCCTGCTCAGTGGACATTTTACCCTGTACAGTTCAGTTGTGTGTTTGTTTTACGCCTGATGAAGACTTGTAAGTCGAAATTTTGCGTCTGTGCTCGCCCTGTTTTAAAGCGACTTTCATTTACCGCCGGTGTTTGAGTTCTGCTAGAAGAAGTGGACAACTTCACCTACCTTGGCAGCATTGTCAACAAGCAAGGTGGAACCGACGCAGATGTGAAGGCAAGAATTGGAAAAGCCAGGACAGCCTTCCTCCAACTGAAAAACATTTGGAGTTCAAGAGACCTGTCCATCAAAACAAAGATCAGGATTTTCAACACCAATGTTAAGTCTGTTCTGCTCTACGGCGCCAAAACATGGAGGACCACTGTAACCACCAACAAGAAGATCCAGACATTCACCAACTCATGTCTGCGCCGCATTCTACAGATACGATGGCCTGAAAAGATCAGCAACGAGGAGCTCTGGCAACGTACAAACCAGCAATCAGCAGACCAAGAGATCATTCAAAGGCGCTGGAGATGGTTAGGGCACACATTACGCAAACCGGTCTCAAACACCACCAGACAGTCCCTTTCATGGAACCCACAAGGGAAGAGAAAGAGAGGTAGACCTCGCAACAGTTGGCGCCGAGACCTGGACGCCGATGTCAAGAGAACAGGCCACTCCTGGGGACAGTTGGAAAAGATTGCTCAGGACCGGGATGGCTGGAGAACCCTTGTTTGCGGCCTATGCCCCAGGAGGGGTCAAAGGCGTAAGTAAGTAAGTACAACACAAAGCACATGTATTTTGCTGTCTACAACCCTTCATAATTGGGGTTTGTATAAAATGGCGGAAGGTTATAAAGATTGTGCTTCGCTTGTACGATGGGTTCTAGCACTAAAGCTTTCATTTGCTTGCAGATCCTGCTTTGACTATGTAGTCCAACCTTGAAGTGGCAGTCCTTCTCGTAGCTATTACATGTGAAAGTGCCAGTGACATTCTGGCTACATATGTCCTTCCAGCAAGTGAGTCTCTCCATGTCCAGCCTCCAGAGCCTCTTCTCTACCTCTTTGTCTGGTCTGGAGCTCGCGTCTTCACTTGGTGCGATCACTGGTTATGTCCTTGATGTGTTGATGCCAAACGCCTTTTGGTTCTGTTTGCAAACATCCTTCTATCTCAGCTTTTTTTCAGTTCGACATAAAGGAGATCCTATGTGATTCTCCCATCATTTTACCTATTGTCAGTGCCTAGACAGCAAACACCATGACGTCTTAGTAAGGTGTGTATGTTTGGAAGGTGTGTCCCGTTTGAGGACCTCACAAGAGGAGCCTTTCAGACCAGTAGATACCAAAAATGTGTCACAAGCATCGTGTATGAAACCTGCAAAAAACATTTTGTAGGCGATAATGTGTCTACATGGCATGCATCATGAGCACACTGGTGTGTTGTAACAGATGTTGATCTGGGAGGAAAAGAAACTCAACAATTTGCTTCAGCTCTCACCTCTGTAAAAATAATATGAACATATATAGTTTTAAACACTAAACAAATAGATGTTCAAAAGTGCATATTAAAAAAGACAAAAAGTGAAAGTTGTAGTTTTATACGATGACGCACTGCCTATATCAAGGTTTCAAACCGATTGACACCATTAACACGATCGCAGGGCTGCTTGATGGGTCCTTCACTGGCACCTGACAGCAAACGCAGTGACTATTATTTACGATGCAATCAGTCAGGTAACAGCACCAACTTCATTCCTTGGGGTAGATTCCAGGTTGTTGCTGACTCATGGCCCCATACAACGGAATATTTAGAGTCGATCAATGCGCCCTGTTCACATGAAACTCCTGGTGTCTGGGTGTAATATCAAAAAAGGAAGTAGGTAGAGGAGGGGGGAGGGGGAAGAGACAACAATGACGATGAAGAAAAGAAAAACGAAGAAAGAAGAGGAGGCCTGGGACAGAGAAGACAATGAGCAGGAGTATGAAGAGCAGGAGAAGAAAAAGGAGAGAAAAGTGCAGAGGGAGAAGAAGAAGGCCATAGAACAACAACAAAGTAAAGAGGCAGACGCAGGAGAAACAATGGAAAGACCAGGGGCTGGTGCAGCAGAAGAAGGAAGAATCTCTAAAGAGTAATGAAAGACGTGCAGAAAGAATAGGGACATGAGAAGTAGAGAAGCAGGATGAAAATTTTCAGGATAAAGATTCAATAACAAATAACAATGTGTAGAGAAAGTACTTAGATTATATAACACCAGAGAGTGCCATCTCTGTCATCTTCAAACCCCACTGCTCATTTGAATTCTGATTTTAGAACTGGTTTTGTACATCATACAAAAGTAACAATAAATGAAAATGGGGGATCATGGGTGGTAAACGTAATTGGCAAATTCATGAAGGAGATGTCAATTGTAAAAGCTCATATGTTGAAAGAGTAAAAGCAGTTTTAAAATCACATATTTTGCTGAAAATGATCAGGATTTAGAAACGAATGTTATGCTTACTTCTACAGAGAATCTTCTTTTATTCATTACATCGTCATACATATCTTACTGGAAATGGGGTAAGAAAACATTGAACATTATATAGCTCTTATATATTTATTTCTAAAGTAAACCTGGCTTACATATATGCAGGGTTTTTTTCCGATGACAGTCGGACAAATTACAATGCTACTAAAATAGCAATAGTGTTTCAGCACAGATAGTAAGTAAAAAGATAGTTTTGTTTCTTCTAAATAGTGTTACAAGCTTTGTATCACTTCGTCACAGCAATCCTTAGTATCTCCATGCCTCCATTGGAATCACGTCACCACAGTCCATAAACGGGTGCTTGTTTTCAGCAGACTACTATCTCAATAGACTGGTGAGACCACTGTATACTTGTGAACAAATTACATAACTATTCCCTAATTGATCTGAAGTGCCAGAGTCATTCAGCAAATTACTACTTCTTATAAATGGCCTAAAATAATGAGACGCAATGAGAAGCCGCATGCTTTGCACGATTTCCTACAGGGCTGAAGAGCACGTTTTCCATTGAAATGAAAGGAAGGCCTCAAATAGAGGTGGCAAGCTTCAAGAACAGCATTATTCGTGACCCAAGAGAAATGCTCCTCACTGCCTCGACAAAACCGTGCAACTCATGAAAACAGTCAAATGTCTAAGAAGGAGGTGAACAAAGTTTGATGCTGCTGATTGTATGTGAAGGCCTTTGTGGTTCAGTTCACTCTGGCTGGCATCTCTCAATGAAGTGGTGCTGGTTGAACGGTGTGAGTTTTGATTTCCTGTGTCTGTGACTGTGGAGCGTAGTCGAGTCTAATACACCGTGGCTGTATTTCGATGACCATCTTTTGCTGTGTGTTACATCGAATTTTGCAATGACATTGAAGTGTGCATTGTAAATTTGCTGTTTTCTTGAATAAATTTCGTTCGTTTCCAGCCCAACTGCTACAATTGAATTGACCAACATTTAAGAAGTATTCTTTCATTATCAAGGTATGCTATTCCAACTTTTCCTTCTGATATTTCATGTGTTCATTGCTTTATATGAGAGGTCAGGACTGGTGGGGTGAGTCAGACTGTGATCATCCTCAGACCACTGGACTCAGAGCACTTGCGTAGTTTGGGTGAATGTCGTAATGCCTCAGCCATGGTTAGACTACATAAACAGGGTGACTGAACATTGATTACCCTGCATGTTGATGGATACGCCAAAGCTTGACACATTGCTTTTATGCTGTAGTGTGCAGTGACATGGCAGTGTGATCTCTCTGGGCAAGTTTTCCGGGAATTGCTCCAAACTGTAGCAAAGGTGTTGTGACATGATGTCAAACTAATTTCTTAAATAAATGATACGAGTATTCAAAGAATATTTTTGAATATGCGAATATGTTAAAATGACTTAACCTGGCCTTCAGACTCAGGTTGTGCAGAAAGCGTACATTCTGAAGGTTTACTAAAAATCAAAAAACGTTCTGCATGGTTAATGTAAAACGGTTTAGTAAAGGACAGTAGCTTTTATGGCAGGTTCAAGGACTACTATAACCAGGACTGGCACAGGCTGATTCCTGGCCCCGCCTGTGGGGGCCAGTTCGCAGCGAGCGAGCTGGACAGGCTAAGTCTATTTTTAGCCGTGACGCGGCGCAAGAATACGAGCAGACTTGACTGTCTCAAATGAAGGTTATTTTTTTAAATATAACTCCTTCATTTACAACCAAAATCCTTTTACAACTGAAGAAAATACATTTGATTCGATAATACGTTTGTTTGCGAAAGCTGGAATGAAGTATCGATGATGGTACGTCCGCACTATATCGTTTTTCGTAGAGTTATGAACCGGACATTGCGATTCGTCCAAACAAACGTGGTTGCAATTCAACGCGGATCGTGCTTGTTTACAAAGTTTTATCAAGTTTTTCTCAGTCAAAGATGCCTAAAAAGTGTGGTGTAGTGAAGTGTAGTGGTAACTACAACAAAGAAAATAAATGCCGTGTATTTCGTTTGCCGAGAGACACTCTCGATCGGCAGAAGTGGATCGATGTTCTTCCACCACGTGAAAACTTCGAGTTAGATCCTGAGAAGTTTGTGATTTGTGAGAGACATTGGCCTGCCGATACTCCAATGATAAAGATTCCTGGGGGATCTACCCGACCTTCGACTCCTCCAAGTGTTTTTGAGAATGTGCCAACATCTTGCCTTCCTACCCCCAAGCCTTCACCTCGCCCGGCAAAGAAAGAGGAGAAGCAGTTGGAGTACTTTCTACAGAAAGACACTATAACTTCTTTCGACTCCTTCCAACCCGACCGTGAGTTGCACAAGAAATACAAGAACCTGCTGATTTCAAGATCTGATGGAAGGTTTGTGTGCCATTTCATGTCGGAGAACTGGAGTGAATGCAAGTTAACAGTGATTGTGGAAAGCAAGCCGACTTTGTGTTCACCACTGACATGCTCAATTTACAAGAGTGGAATTAGTGTCCCACTGGGTAAGACTCTTCACCCCAACAACGGTCTTCGATCCTTTTCTCAATTCTTTGAAGCCGTCCACTTCTCTGTGAACTTTGCTATTCCCCTGGACAGAGTGCTAGAACAGGTAGTGTCAGTTCTGCAAGGTCAGGCAGCAGACTGTGGTGACAGCAAGAGGGAGAAGAAACTGGTGTTTTTGACTCGACAGTTGGAACTGTTGTGCCGCAAGGATTTCTCTATGAGTGACTACTGCCTTGCACTTGAGTCATACCCTCAGTGTGATTACGAGCAGTTACGAGACTTTCTCACTCTGCCCAGCAAGAGAAAGCTGCGTTACATCACATCGTCAGTGGATAGAGATCAGGTGCTGAAGGAGACATTCCAGAAGATGGTAAGTTAAAGGTATTGTTCATTTAATATATACTCAGCACAACAATTGAAAGACCACTTTTTCAAGTACATGACATTTAATGATGTATTTCAAATGACATTATACAAGTACGTCTGTTTCATTAGTAGCAAACTTGGCTGTCTTTTAATTGTTGTGCTGAGTATACATAGATTCCCCCCCCCCCCCCCCCCATCCCCCCATACCCGAGTAAAACACATGTTTGCAAGTACAATTTTTTTGCAAAATTGTGTTGAATATCAATCCTATGATCCCTGACTTTTCATCATTGTTTTATTTGCTGTTGTTATTGCTAACCAATGCCCAGTGGCATGCCCAGAGGGGTGGCGGGGGGGGGGGGTTGGGAAAGAGACGTGACATCTGCTCTAAATTCATTGTATATTTATTTTAAGTCATGCTATCTATGATAGTTTCATATTTTCTTGCATTCAGCCAATCTGATTGTATTTAATGTTTGTTTTATTGTATACCATTGTGCAAGCCAGCAGGACACTTTACTCTATGTAAACAGGCAATAAAGTGCTGTATTTTGGTAAGTCAGTCTGTTTGTCTGTCTGTATTTTGGTATGTTTGTCTGACTGTCCGTGTGTTGGTATGTTGTTTGTTTGCTTGCATGCATGTCTAGACTCTATAGATCCACAGACAAAAGGTTGATGTATCAAACATTTCTGTACAGTGGCCGCTCTCAATGCTTGTGTCTGAGCGAAGGTGCCGTTAAAATAGCATAAAATAGCCCTTTAAAAACTTTTTTTTAAAGATAAATGCCTGTAATCATTAATAGTATATAAAAAGAGTCTTCAATGACAATTTTGTCATGTTGAAATAGTTAGATTAAAAGAAAATCAATGGCCCCCACAGGCGGTGCCAGAAATCAGCCTGTGCCAGTCCTGGTTATAGTAGTCCTTGGGCAGGTTGGTAATAAATACGCTAGATATAGACTGGTGTCAGCCTGTTTCAGTCTTCTGGTGTGTCTGAGAGTGGCTCAGTACAGTCATGCATGTGCCACACACCCCAGGTCAGTATCAGGCACAATTGTCACTGAAGTAGTGCTCTATGAAGCAATTGTCTCTTTTCTCTTGGCTTTGATGTATGGATTTGATGACTGGCTTCAAAAGAGGTGACTGCTCTCTTTTTGGATGTGCACCAGTATGATTGTTTTACTGTTGGAGGTCTCAAGGTACTTTTGGGGAATACCACAGTGCAAAAATGTAAGATGTTTTCTTTGGTTATGCATTCTCTCAATAAGGTCATGATTTGTGCCTTCTACATTCATTGGTCCAATACTATCTTATGAGTCTAATCATGGATGCACACACGGAACAGGTAAGGCTTCATAAATACCCATATGTGTAAAACAATAAATATTATTTCATTACATTACACATGTAAGACATGTTACAACGTGTGTTTTTGTCTCTAGACAGAAGGAAGCAAACATGTACCAATATGAAGAGAGACAATATTCAGAATCGGGTGTAAACTATGATGAAGAGAAGACCCGAAACTTTGAGGATGAGATCACAGAAAATGATTCTGATTCCATGAATACGGTCAAAATGGAAGAAAATTCCTGCCACCATCTAGGTGAAGATCCTTTCCTGAGAAACATTTTACTTTTGAGAGAACATGCCGTGAAGCTGCAAATGATCCAGCTAAATGTTTTGTGGAGGAAAGCGGTTAGACAGAGAGGACGGCTCTGTGCGTTGGTGTCGGTAACCTTCTCTCTCTGCTCTTGAGAGGCTGGTGACGCTGTGTGGCCCACAGTGGGGACTTGTCTTGACGAGAGTCCCGACCTACGTGAGTTCTGTTGCCTGCTGGTTGTGTCCATCGAACGGTTCCTCTCGAGTGAGTACAAAGTAAAGTTGAGTCTGTAGGGTTTGCCTAACTCCTTCATTGTATTACTGAGATAATTTTGTTGTTAGGGTTATTAACTGTTGTTGATTGTAAGAGTCTGTCGTCTTGTGAGAAATTGCAGTGGTGATTAAGTTCTGTTTTGTGCCTGCATCGCCAGATCGGTGTCATTTTAGCATACCGATTACAGGGGAAATTAAGTTCCAGTTAATTCCTGCAGTATTCGGCTTTTGTTGTTCGGGCGTTAATTGTTGTTGATGATAATAGTCTGGCGTCTTGCTAGAAATTGCAGGGGGAGTTAAGTTCCATTTTGGAATTACATCGCCATCTTGTACTAGGACGGTGGAGTTTGAGAGGTTGAGGATAGTTGCCGAGGGGAGGTTTGATCCTTTGTCAGTTCAGTGTTGTAGGCATTATGGTGCACTGAGTGATTTTGCCCGACGTTCCCTGGCGTTAAAGGCTGTTGTTCTTGCGTGAAAAGGGCCATTCTTGTTGTTAAATTTTGATCCGTTGGAGCATTGTTATTGATTGAACCGAACATTCTTGTCCCTACATTTTGGTCGGTTAGAGTTGTCGTTCTTGGTGTGGAAGAGTCATTTGCATTGACTTTCCTGTGTAATTGAAATCTTGTTCTGCATTGAAAAGTTACTTGTTATGAAATTGTAAGAGGGTTTTACACTTTGTACTTGTAATAACGGAGTTGTAGCGTATTTGATTATTAACAGAATTTCATTCTGTTATTTCACTGTTTAACAGTGTGGCGCGTTGCCGTGGGTGAGACTTGGTACTATTCCTGTTTTCCTGGGTGCGTGGGTGTAAGTGTGTAGATTATTGTTTGATCTTACATTGTGGGAGGATGTAAAGATAATTTGAGTGTATAATAAACTGTAATTGTTATTTCATTTCCGTACGATGTTAGTATTCATTTGATTGGATCAATTATTGTCTCTCGGTAAAACACTAAAAAGTCCGAGCAGAAAGTGACCCGTGACAGTCGGTACCTCGGATCGAGTCTGCACTGATCGCATATAATATATTTATGCAAAATGCCTATATATATACACACGTATATTAAACAACCGAAAACGAAAGTACACGATACTGTTCACTTGTGTTTCACAACTGCAACGCGACCCCTGAGTAAGTTTTTAAAACATATTTCAACTACGACATAACAGTGCTAATATGGATACGGTCAATAACGGACTGCAGTTGCATTTTTTTAGCATTACGTTTTCAAATAGCACGGGTTCGGTAAGCGGCAGTTTTACCCCGAGTAACACTGACTTTTTCCTCTCTGTAACAACAGTCTCGAAGGTTGGGGATGCCCTGGCTTGGTGAATCACAAAGCACAGAATGTACGCGATCCTAAAATGAAAAGAGAATGACAAAAAAGGTAGCAATCTCATAATGCAGACACATATTTCAGGAGCAGCTCATTAATCAGCATGCACTGGAATGCGTGTCGTCTTCCTCATTGCAAACATTTCAAAACAGAGCCGTCCTCTATCACTAGGTGGGGGGTAGTAATCGACCCACAGTCTACCTGCGCGATTCGTAAGAGGCAAATATCCAGGAAAATGGAGCTTTGATTAGCTCCAACCCTAACCAGCTCAACTGATATTGTAGTCAATGGTCTTACATAGACTGCGACAACTGATAAAGTGTAAAACTTCATTTATGATTCATTCATCTTTGTCTCCAGCCCAGGCTCACTACAGCGACATAATCTTCCAAATAAAATGATTTTGCTTGGAAAACGCTACAAACGTACACGGTAAGTGTAACTGTTACACGAAGAAAGCAATAGTCACGTTGCTATGTGACAATGCCCTACAAAGATTAACTATGCAACTGTTACTTGATATGAATTTGCTACCTATAATAAGTATAAGATGTTCCTTTACCTGTTGAGTTGGTGGAGTTGCACTGATAAAGGACAAGGAACACTTGTTCGTTGCATTGTAGCACAGTTACTGACCTCGAAACACATCAGCGCTTAAAGCATTCCTAGTAAGTTGCAACCGACAGCATATACTCCGAATGCATCGGTTGAACACAGGTAAGTCGAATCTTATGACAAAAATCGTTGATCTTCATGCAAGTACTCATGGGGAGGGAGGGGAGGGGAGGGAGGGAGGGGAGGGGAGGGAGGGAGGGAGGGGAGGGAGGGGAGGGGAGGGGGGGGGAGGGAAGGAGGGACGCACACGAAGGAATCAACCAATCGCACGGTTTGTTACTAGACCTAGGGCCTCGGTGATTAGATTGGATTGATGGTGTTTTACGGCCTATGAGCCTTTGTAGGCTATGTAAGGCCAGTAAGCACGAAAATCACTTGAACAGTTTAGAGTAAACGCACATTATGTCACGGTGTCCCTAGTTATTCGCCTCATAGGAATGGCGTAGGGAGACGCGGTGGGTCAATTCTTACCCCGAACCCACAGGGGTAAAACGTCATTTATTTGTTCATGTATTCATATAGAATGATCTCACTGACAACTCACGTTAGGCATAGAATCTTGAGAGAATCTCGAGGACTAGGCGTTGCCTATGTTTCTCGCTCATTAGCCATACGTGAGTCTCGCTTGCCCACGACTAGCCATAGAGGCGAGCCACTTGTCTAACAAATGCGCCTTTTGATCCTCAGCTCATTAGTTTAGGAAAGAAAGCATCAAGGTAGATGTACTGACAATGGTATATTTGGAGCCAGTTCATGAGCTTGTCACTGCTGATATTAGCCCCATAGATTTGCCTGCCAGTTCAGAGATCTTATTTATTAATGGTGCAATAATGCATGAGATTCAAACCTCCTTGCTGTGCTGGATGTTTGACATCCAGTTGACTGCACAGTGAATTGCCTCAAATGATGTCAAACATAGGTTCTAATGCATCCTTTCTTTTCTTCTGAACTTTTGAGGCAAGAAGGTCAGTTGTCTTATATCACCAACTGCATGTTCTGTGACATGTGTCCTATATCTTCCATCAGACCAACAATTGTTACAGTGTATGCAATTGCTTATATGATGAAAGTGATAGTTGATAAAACCTGTGCAGAAATTGTTCATGCTATTTTTTTCTCTTGGAAGTACCATAAGTATATCACTTGATAAACGTTCACGCCTTCTTCTCTGACATACAAGCCTACCTCTCATGAGCTTTCAGCTGCTGTCTGGCAAATGTCTTCAGCTGTGGAGGAGTCACTTGTCATTGCGCTCCTCTTGCTGTGACTGCAGGACAAGAGGGGGTGCCAGGTGGCAGTGAGACAGGGAGGGGAACAAGGAGGAAGACTGGCAGCTCTGCAGGGCTGACTCCCTGTCTGCTGAAAGGTGGAGGCAAGGGAGGCAAGGACAAGAGGGGGTGACCATCTGTGAGCAGCAGCCCTCCCCTGCTGAGGCTGGTGGGTTTCTTAGGGAGAAAGAAGAAGAAGAGGTCTGTGTGTGGTGTGGGGTGGGGTGGGGTATGTGTGGGGTGTGTATGCATGTTATGGTGTGTGTGTGTTGGGGGGGGGGTTATGGTGTGTGATGTTGGGGGTGGGGGTGGGGGTGGGGTGGGGGAGGTGAGTGGAGTGAATGTGTGAGTTTGAGTTTCTTTTCTTCTCTCTTGATTGCAACCTTAATCTACCCACAGCTTGATCTGAGTTAAGTTAGGACTTGGAATACTGACTTGAACCCATAATCTCTTCTATATTTTATCAGTGCAAAATCAAAGCATTACAACTGCATTGTACAATTATGTGGCCATTTTGGCCTCAAAGTGTAAGTGGTGGGAAGGCTGACCATTTAAGGAAGCATGGCATTTGTTTGTTTTTGCCTTGGCAGCTGTGATGCATGTGAGACTGTAGACAAGAAGATGCAGATTCTGCAAGCATGATGAAATATCACTCATTCACACCAGTCTGTAAATTGATTCCTAAGGGCGTCTTCCCATCAAACGAAGCACATAGCTGCAGTCTGTTGGCCTTGACATCATGCATGCTGGGTTTTCCCAGACTCGGGGCTGCCTTCCACCTCGGCCCTGGACCAGCACTGGGACATGGAGGAGAGCGAGTCTGACTCCCCAGTGCACTACTGGGAAACCACCCAGTCCCGTACGCCTGGCCTCACACTCGTCCCCAAGGCTAAAATCAGTGAGTGGCTCATTATTCATGATTGTTATTTTTCTGGGGGTGTTGGTAGGGATTTTTATTTTCTTTTTTTAAAGAAAATTTCACCTGTTACCATTGTGCAGTGCCCAATGACTGGTTTTACTCCTCAGTAGGAGAGCTGCGCGTGAGTACCTTGCCTAAGAATGCAATCTGTAATCCATACGGCTTTGAAAACTTCACTGCTAAGTCACTGCAAAATAATTGAAGAAGTTCCCAAGCGAATGCCCAGCAAACATGTCCGGGATGGATTTCTGTTGCTTTACACACAAGTGAAAAGACATGTGTTGCACACATGATATTTTGTCCGAGATAGGTAATGATAACTGAATACTTCTGTGTTTAGAAAATATGCAATTGTCATTTCGGACACTAGCTTGTTTTCTTTTTTTCATGCACCATCACAATTTCCAAGCAGACTGATGCGTCCATTGTCAAGAGCAGTTAGTGAGCTTTCATGCATCAGTGTGCTTCAAAGACAAAATGCTGGTGTTTGTGCCCAATTTTCTACTAGAATGACTATTTGCTGCTCTAAGAAGTTGAAGTGTAGGTGTGTGTGTCCTTTAGCTCTGGTTGTATGAGGAGTTGTCATGCCTAGTGTTTTATTGCAAGTCCTATGGCCATGAATGTGCTTTGTATATGTCTATAATAAGATAGAATTATGTTGTTTGCCTAACTATAATTTTATTCAGAATAGCACCTAAACGCGTACAATAAAATGTTTGAGCAGCAATCGAAAGGCGAAAGGGACGCTAGAAAGGGTTCTAACACCGAAACGCGTACAATCAAAGTTTGAGCGGCAGTCGAAACGCGTACAATCAAACGTTTGAGCAGCAGTCGAATGGTGAAAGTAACGCTAGAAAGGGTTCTGTCGTAGAGTTCTGGGATCACAGGGCAGCCGTCTTGTTGCAGATAACCGAATAAATAAACACGAACAGTGTGGAGCAGTTACACTGTGAAAAGTGCGGTGGTCACTGGCCCTAGGCCTGTGGAACCCGCAGTCTCTCTCTGCAGTCATCTCGCGATCTGGATGAGGCAAGGACACAGAAGGCATTGCCTTGGAGGATGGCCATCCCGATTCGTTGTTTGAGCGAAATGGTCTCCCGTGGCTCGCCCGTCTCCCCCTTCAGTCTTCGTCCAA
The DNA here is from genome assembly GCA_034096865.1 of Theodoxus fluviatilis. Lineage (NCBI taxonomy): Eukaryota > Metazoa > Mollusca > Gastropoda > Cycloneritida > Neritidae > Theodoxus > Theodoxus fluviatilis. Next base: position 7,175 of record JAWQFJ010016508.1, on the reverse strand, counting down.
TTTCCTCGATGGTCTTGAGTGTTGAAGGTCCGAAAATTCCGGTGGTCTCAAAGGCGAGGGGCTCAAAGCGGTGTCGTTCGGTCAGGATGCGGTATTGCCTAACTTATCCCAGCTGACTGCTATCTTCATGCTAGAATATTGAGGTCTCTGGTCCAGGCTGGTATCTTCCTCTGTCTCTCCCCCACCCACCCTCCACTCCACCCCACTCCCACAGTTTCACAGTTGCCTTTGTGCAATTAAGGCATGTCATGGCTGGTCACCTTGTGGACCAAAACTGTCATCTGAAAGCTGTTTTGGAAGCAGGTACGATTCTTGTGCAACAAAAGTAAGATATCTTCAGGTATTCCCTGTGAGACATGGGTAAGACATTTTCAGGAAGTGTTTCAAGCCCCATTTGAGTTAACCTGCACAGAGGGTACAACAATACAGTCTTTAGATGACAACACTACGGAACAAAACTCAGATTTGCTAGATGCAAACATTACTCTTTTGGAAACAACAGAGGCAATCAATCAACTGAAAACGGGAAAAGCGGCAGGTACATACAATATCCTGGGAACTATGATTAAGAGTGCCTCAGGTGTTCTACCCCTTACCTGTACAAACTGATTAATGCCATTTTCTGTGCAGGCTCGTTCCCGAGGCAGTTCTTCTTCGTCTTCTCGTTCGCAGTGTCTATACTGTCAATCCGGTATGGGTAATGAATGTCGTCGTTTTCTCCAACTCGTCGCGGCTGCCATATAGTTTGGTCTGCATGGGAGTTGGTGACGGCTACACTTCCCTCCTTTCTTCTTCAATTAAGGAACAAGTCTGGAGTATGTGTTCTGCTGTTTGATCTTCCAGACCACATGCACATGTTGGTGATGGTGCCAGCCTGTACTTTCGGTTCATGTGAGCATTGAGCCTGTTGTGGCCGGTGCGCAGCCTGATAAGGACGACCTGCTGCACTCTGGACATCAAGTGGTATTCGTCTCTGTTTGTCCTCGGCCTCATCAATGCCTTGATGATGGTCTTTCGCTCACTATAGCTGACACTATTTTCAAATTGTTCTTCCTGGGCTCCTTCGTTCGCCAGCTCGTCTGCCCTTTCGTTTCCTGCAATCCCACAGTGGGCTGGTATCCACTGGAGAACAACTCTTCTGGTTTGTCCGACCCTCTGAAATGCTTTGGTCAGCTGGGAGAGTTTTCCTTTCTCTAGGGCCTGGAGGACTGATAGGACGTCTGAGAGGAAGACTACTTGGTAGCATGGGTCTGGAGAATCCTGTACCATGGAGGCCGCCTGCATGAGTGCTTCCGCTTCTGCCCTGTTGTTTGTGCAGTGCTTGCCTGTGGCAACACTGGCTGTGGCTGTATATCCCGCAGGGAACTGAATCAGGATGCCAGCACCTCCATTGGATACGGCGTTTGTTGCTGATCCATCAGTGTAAGCGTGGATCCACGCCTCCTGTGGGTAATGTTCGTCGATCATGGCTAGGGTAAGTGCCCGCCGAGCAATGTCAACCTGTCTGTCTCGTGAGGCAACATTAGGAACGCAAAGCAAAGTTTTCATACACATCTTGAAGAACCGTATACAGAATTGGGTGGATGATAATGAAATCATAGGTGAAAATGCAGTATCCATTTTGCAGTATGTCAGACCTGCTACTTCCAGATCAGAAGAATTAGTTCTATCAGAAAATTTCTCAGAGTAGATGCTACTAAAACTCTGGTCACTTCCTGCATTCTGTCCAGATTAGATTATTGCAACTCTCTTTTGATAGGCTGCCCTGACTCTACTCTCCAACCTCTGCAGAAAGTCCAACACTGTGCTGCCCGCCTCATTTTAGAGCGCGTCAACGACAACCCTGCACTCCTCTCATGAAAGATCTCCACTGGCTGCCTGTTTCTGAACGTATCAAGTATAAGACTGCATGTCTCTGCTACAACATCATCTCTGAATCTGCACCTGCCTATCTCTCTGATCTGGTCTCTCTGTACACCCCTTCTCGCTCACTCCGCTCTTCTGCTGACACCCGACTCCTCCGCCAAGGTCGCTTCCCAGCGCAGAACTCATGGCTTTCGCTCTTTCTCATACTATGGCCCTCAACTGTGGAATTCTCTCCCTCACAATATCCGACACTCTACCTCCATCTCTTCCTTCAAATCCAACCTCAAAACCTACCTTTTTCAGCAATATTACTTGTGAATTCGTTAGAATCCTGACGCAACCCCCCCCTCCTCTACCCCCACGTACATCTTGACATCTGTGTAAATAGTTGTATAGTATATTGTCAGTCTGACTGTGTACATCTGAATGCATGTGTTTGACTATGACTGGATGACTAAATGTATAGACTGTGTGTTGTATGTTTATTTTGTATATGTATGTATATATGTTACGCGCTTAGAACCTCGGGAAAGGCGCTTTATAAATATAATAAATTATTATTATTATTATTATTATTATAAAAGCAGGCGGGATTCAGAAGATGTTATTAAACAATCAATCATGTGTTTGTACTGCACGGTCTGGTGAAGAGATATCTGTCAAGGAGAAAAAAGTATTTGTGGCATTTGTAGATTTTAGCAAGGCATTTGATACAGTGAAGATACTTACCTTGTGAAGTATTTTTCAACGAATGGGCATGTCCACAAAAATGGTACGGATGTTAAAGTCACTATATGTGAACCTAAAATGTTGTGAGAAATCCGATGAAACTGTCAGAATTTTTTTAGTGCTTTGATGGTCTGAAACAATGGTGTAAATTGAACCCATTACTGTTTTCTCTTTTAATGACGTCTTTTGTGAAAGATATTAAGGAGATGAGAAAACATGGGGTCCAGCTGATAGCAATCGGTGTCGAAATCCTTGTTCTCCTATTTGCTGACGATGTCGTTTTGCTATCAGACACTGTATCTGGTCTACAAAATCAAATAGATAACATGGAAGCAGCTGCGGACAGGCTTGGTTTGCGGGTAAATGCACAGAAAAAAGTTATGTCCTTTCGCTTGGGTGGTCATATTGCGAGACGCGAGGCGTGGTTCCTAAAGGGACAACTTACTTACTTACTTGACTTAGTCCTCTTCGCTCCGGTCGGAGCATAGGGCCTTCACTGCAAGTCTCCACCTCTGTCGGTCTTGGGCTGCCCTCTCCGCCTCTCCCCATGTCATCCGGACTGTCCTAAAAAAACTGGAGATACTGTCCGCGTACAAGTACTTATGTGTTACTTTGTCAACAAAACTTGGTATAAATACAATGCTGTCGGACCTGGCGGGCAGAGGAGAGCTGCATCTTTGAGAGACATGAGAATGTTTAGACAAATAGGGCATGTTAACCCACAGATATTCAATAAAATGTTTAGATGCGCAAATTCAACCAATACTATTGTGTGGAAGTGAAATTCGGGGGTTGGATGCTTACTTGCTTATTCCCTTGAGTTCCTTGTGGAGCATAGGGCCTCGGCAACAGTCCTCCAGCGTACTCGGTTCTGGGCAACTTTCTTCAGCTCTCCCCATGACAGGTTGCAGTTCCTCATCTCTTCCTCGCAGGATCGCCTCCAGGTGGTCTTGGGGCGACCAACTCGTATCTTGCCCTGGGGATTCCACTGCAAGGCCTGCCGTGTGATGTCGTGTGGAGGTTTCCGCAAAGTGTGTCCTATCCACCTCCACTTCCGCCTTGCGATCTGCTGTCCGATGGGAACTTGGTTTGCCTGTTTCCACAAGTCGTTGTTCTTGACTTTGTCTGTCCACCTGATCTTGAGGATGTTACGGAGGCATCTGTTTATGAAGACTTGGATCTTGTTGGTCAGAGTGTTGGTGACTCTCCAGGTCTCAGAGCCATAGAGGAGGACAGACTTGACGTTGCTGTTAAATATCCGGAGTTTTGTGTGGGTAGAGAGGGATGTTGATCTCCAGACTGGTCTCAGAGTGTTGAAGGCATATCTGGCTTTCCCGATTCTGGCTTTGATGTCCTCGTCAGAACCTCCTGTTGCTGATACGACGCTGCCCAGGTAAGTAAAGGAGTCCACTTCTTTGAGCTCATCGTATCCCAGGGTAACAAGCTTCTGCTGCTTCTTGTTCACGGTTAGATGATTGCCATGTTATCGAAAGTGTGCTTATATTTATGTTAAAGCAATTCCTCAATGTCAATGTTAGCTCAATAACCCCTACCACCTTTGTATATGGCGATACAAGGAAAATACCTTCTGTACATCAATGCCATAATAAAAGCAGTAAAGTATTGGTTAAATATTCTCAGAATGGACGAGAATAGATATCCACATATTGTATATAAAGCAATGTTATCTTGCGTTGATAGTTCTAAGTGAGAATTGGGCTACGAAGATTAAAGGAATTTTAACTAGCTATGATACGATGCACATCTGGATAGCACAGGGAGTACATGATAAAAGGAATTTTTATAGAGCACTGAAGGAGCAGAATGGTCTGATTCCAAAAGTCACATTTACTGTTGAATGTGCGACTTCATGTGACACTGTCACCGTTTTTGATGATTCGCTTCCTTCTGATAACGTTTCAGTTCCGAGCGCTTTTCGTGCTACAACTACACGGGACGTGGACGTATCCGTTGATGGGAGAGAAAATACGTTGACAAAGGCTTCCAGGGACGAACTGAAGGACTCTTCAGCCCCATCGAAGCACAAAAAGGCGCAAAGTGAATCCATGCAAGGAACAGTTTCTGCTCTCTCGAGATCACGCCATTTTCGTTTACATAAACAAACCAACAAAGAGTCCAAACTTTTCATATGTACAGTTTGTGAAAAGGCTTTCTCTCGGTCCAGTCATTTACGTAGGCATGAACGAACACACACAGGATCCAAACCTTTCAAATGTACAGTTTGTGTAAAGACTTTCTCTCAGTCCAGTACTTTACATCAGCATGAGCGAACCCACACAGGATCCAAACCTTTCAAATGTACAGTTTGAGAAAAGGCTTTCTCACAGTCCCGTCATTTACGTAGGCATGAACGAACCCACACAGGATCCAAGCCTTTCAAATGTACAGTTTGTGGAAAGGCTTTCTCTGATTCCAGTGCTATACGTACGCATGAACGAACCCACACAGGATCCAGGCCTTTCAAATGTACAGTTTGTGAAAAGGCTTTCTCTCGGTCTAGTCATTTACATTCGAATGAACGAACCCACACAGGTTCCAAACCTTTCAAATGTACAGTGTGTGAGAAGCCTTTCTCTTATTCTAGTAATTTACGCAGGCATGAACGAACCCACATGGGATAGGAACTATTCGAATGTACATTTTGTGGAAAGGGTTGCTCTAGATCTGACCACTTACGTGTGCATGAGCGAATCCACACAACATGGGAGACGGTTTAGAGCACCATTTGTGAAAAGGCTTTATCACGATCAAAGCCTGTAACGCAACCAAGCTAAATTCGAATTGTTCTCTCACGTACATATATATTAAACATGCCTTTTCCTTCAACCAGCCTTTCAGATGCAATTGTTGATGAATGTGTATTACCTAGATTCGTCATCAATTATCTGGGCGTTTCAAGTGCTAAGATTAGTTGCCAATTCATTGATGTTTGTATTTTTTTCTTTCATTCATTAGTGTTTGATTTTCATCCCATCCCACAATATAATACATGCATAACAGTAGCATAACACTATATATTTAATATACAAACGTACCAGTAGTTTTGTTTCAGAGTATCAGGACTTGTTCAAACAATTATCCCATTTAAATTGGGAAAAGATGCATCCAGCACACAACACTTTGAGGCTACTTATCCTTTGACGTGAAATATGACCTCACAACCCCACAAGGAATCTCCGTTCCTCAAAAAGAAGACTCTTGATTGTCCCACAAGCAAGGTTACGGAGCTTCGGTGACCGCTCCTTCAGCGTTGTTGGACCGAGACTCTGGAACCAACTTCCTGAGGGTCAGAGGGCTAGTCCATCCTTGGCCGCATTTAAAACTGGCCTCAAAACTTTTTTATTTCGTCTTGTCGCGCCATGAGCATGTTTATCGTGATAATGACGCAGTAAAAATGAAAATACATACATACATACATACATACAAGTATGTTACCTTGGTGTGGTCCTCACACAGATGCCCCGAGTCACTGCATTGTAATGTTTGATTCAAGATGTAATATAATGATTTGTGTGTGCACTTGCTAGTATTTGCATTGTGCTTTTCTTGTAGTTTTGGAGGTAATATCTTTTTTTGGAAAATGCTGAAATTTTAGGCGCGTGTTTGAAAGTTGCTGGGCCTGATATCTAATTGTAGTTCATGTGTAGCATTAGCATTAGGAATTTACATCAGGTACAATACATGAATGAAAGCTGCCAATTGCCATGTCTATTGGTTGTGTTGATATTTGAAATGCTGCAGATGCAATTTGGTAAAGTACAGACAAGTCATTAGAGGGTTTTATGTTGCTCTTACACGGTTTTGTTAACTATTTCATTTGAGCAATATTTATATGTGTAAATTTCATGTAAATGTAAAGTGTTCTGTATTTTGCACACCGTGTGCCTATTGTTCGTGTCAGAAAAACTCACTGCTCTCTTTATAATGCCCTGCGTCTTTTTGTCCTCAACTCGCACCCACTCATCCTGCTTCTCCCGCACCATCCACCTCCCTCATTTCCTACACAGGGACACACACGTGCAAACCCCTCACCCCCCCTTACACTCACACACCTTTTCTTGTGTTAAAAAAGTACATTTTATTGCTATTTGAAGTGTTATTTGGTTTAGCTGCACGAATAGGTGTAATGCAAAAATGGATTTACTGGCACTCATCCTGACCCAGGGAAGAGTTCGCATGTAGCTGTCAGTAATGGCTTACGTTTTTTGAGACCTGTTTTGGTCGGAGTAACCCGGCAGATGCCGACGCCATTTCTACACTTTGTTCACATCTCTCTCAAAACTGTCAGCGGTTTTGGAACATCGAGTGAAGTCTACTATTTACGCTGTCAGGCAGGCCTTTCTTTGCCTGCATCTGCCTCTGCTGCCTTCCAAGGTGCCTTGCAGGACAAGGGAGTGGTGGTGTGGGACATGGACCTTCTCTGACAGTTCCTCCACTTCACTGCTGCCAGGAAAGGCTTTGTAGCTGCCAGGACAACGATTCTGCTTTCATTCTGCATTGCCCCTTTCTGTTACGTGTTATACAGCCGGCCACAATCTATCGACGTATTGGCATGCAGG
>JAWQFJ010016507.1:45000-58826 GCA_034096865.1 Theodoxus fluviatilis | reverse complement strand
CACCTCTGTACTTTTGACCATATATATACAACACACAAACACACACGACACACACACATGTACACACACACAATACACAACACACTCATAAATACACACGAACATACACACCGAATATAACAGGTGGGGTCTAGGTCACTGGTTCTAGGCCCTTTTGCTCGCTTGCAGCCTGACAGGTGCGGTGTTCAAAGCTGCTCAGACCCTTGCGTTGCATCCTTGGACAAGGTGCTTCATCCACATTGCAGATCCGACTGAGGTGTAAAAGGGGTTCCTGGGCACTGTGCAGTGGCGACCTGGGGGGAAATGGCCCTAAATGAATGTCCTTCTGAGGACAAAATAAAGATGAGGATGACGATGATGATCATGATGATCATCATGATGAAGATGGTTATAATATTCCAACAAAAGTATGCTTATCAGTCCGAAACTCTTGAGAAAGTTTCCCACCACCCACCACCTCCCACGCACCACCTCCCACCCACCACCTCCCACCCATCGCCTCCCACCTACGGCCTCCCACCCACCGCCTCACACCCACCGCCTCCCGCCCAGGTTCTTTGCAAGACTCAGGGGGGAAAGGATGACTTATCTGAGGTAGGCTGTGATGAGTGTTCAGAGCATCCTGTTTGCTGGCAGTGAAAAGAGAAAAGGGCTTGCAGGTCTGAATGTATTGCAAAGTATAAATATATTTGTAACTCATTTCCCTCTCTCCTCCCCTCTTCCTCCACCGCCCTGCCCCCCCCTCCCCCCCCCCCCCACCTCCTCCTTCCCCTCACTCCCTACTCCTTCCCCCTCCCCTCCTCTTCCTCCCTTCCCCCTCGCCTCCGTCTCCTCCCCCACCTTGCCCCCTCCCCCTCCCCTCTCCCCCTCTTCCTCCTCACCCCCATTCCCATCCCCCTATTCCCCTCTCCCCCTCCCTCCTCATCCTCCTTCACCCTCTCCCCCTCCCCTCCTCTTCCTCTTCCTTTGTCACCTCCTCCTCTTCCCCCCCCCCCTCCCCCTCCTCTTCCTCCCCCCTCCCCTCCTCTTCCTCCCCCCCACTCCCCTCCTCTTCCTCCCCCCTCTTTTTCCTCCCCATTCCGTCCTCTTCCTCCACCCCCACCCCCACCCCCACTCCCTCCTCTCTCCTCCTTCCCTTTTCCTCTCCCCCATCCCTCCCTCCTCTTCCTCCCCCCCTCTTCCTCCTTCCCTCTCGTCCCCCATTCCCGTCCTCTTTCTCCTCCCTCCATCCCTCTTCCCCCCCCCCCCCTTCTCCCACTCCCCTCCACTCCTCGTCCTCTTCCCCCCTCCCCCTTTCCCCTTCCTCCTCTCCCTTCACCCCCTCTCCCCCTCAACTCCTCTTCCGCCCTCCCTCCCCTCCTCAGTCCTTTTTTTTTCACCAGTCTTTTTAATTTTAGGAGTAGGCTCATAGTTTCCCTATGATGAATAGTGCGAAAGTGTCCCCCACATCTGCTTCAGAAAACTTGCCTTGATCTATTCTTGTAAAGTTGTTTGTGAAACTGTTTTTTTGCTTTGATGAGATCTGTTGGTTAAAGCAAACTCTAATTTTATTTATTTGCTTTTTTATTTGCTTGTAGTAGCTTCTTGCCACCCTGGTCACAGAGAGACAGAAAAAGCAGACAGAGCAATGGTGGATCCATCTCAGGTAATTAGTTTGTCCCTATGGTATATGGTGCATTTGCAAAATCGGAATGAGATGCTTTGATTAATGTTGCACGATAGAATCTTGTAGTGGTATGACTAAGTTTGATTTATCAGTAGTCTTTGGCAGTGGGACTGAAAAGTGGCAAAATGCATATTGTGTGTGTGTGTGTGTGTGTGTGTGTGTGTGTGTGTGTGTGTGTGTGTGTGTGTGTGTATGTGTGTGTGTGTGTGTGTGTGTGTGTGTGTGTGTGTGTGTGTGAGTGTGTGTGTGTGTGTGTGTGTGTGTGTGTGTGTGTGTGTATGTGTGTGTGTGGTGTGTGGTGTGTGTGTGTGTGTGTGTGTGTGTATGTGTGTGTGTGTGTGTGTGTGTGTGTATGTGTGTGTGTGTGTGTGTGTGTGTGTGTGTGTGTGTGTGTGTGTGTGTATGTGTGTGTGTGTGAGTGTGTGTGTGTGTGTGTGTGTGTGTGTGTGTGTGTGTGTGTGTGTGTGTGTGTGTGTGTGTGTGTGTGTATGTATGTATGTATGAATGCGTGTGTGTGGTGTGTGTGTGTGAATGTGTGTGTGTGTGTGTGTGTGTATGTGTGTGTGTTTGTGTGTGTGTTTGTGTGTGTGAATGTATGAGTGTGTGCATGCGCGTGCATGTTTGCATGCATGTGAGTGTGTGTTTGAGGATGCTTTCAGTGCTGTTTCAATGGTAAGTTCTCTCAGTGGGTATGCCCATGCACCCTGTGAGCCCTGTTGGACTGAGAGGTGTCTACAGGGGCCATGAAAATGGAGGTAGCCGATGCTGTGGAGTGTAGCTGTCCATGTCTGTGTCTCCCTGTCTCATGCAGACAGACTCAGTGAGTAGGAAAGCATTGTGTAGAAAAGTATGCATCTGAGTAGAGTACACAATCGCTCCTCGAGACTTGTGCCTTTGCTTGATACTGCACACTCTGTTCGACACACTACAGTACATGTTACACACTCCACACAAGAAACAGCACAGTACACACTACACAGTGCACACCACAAGGTATACACTACAAACTGCATGCTACACACTGCACAGTACACACTGCATGCTACACACTGCAAGTACACACTGCATGCTACACACTGCACAGTACACACTACACAGTGCACAGTACACACTACACAGTGAACATTACACACTGCATGCTACACACTGCATGCTATGCACTACACACTGCACAGTACACACTACACATTGCACAGTACACACTGCACAGTACACATTGCACAGTACACACTGCACACTACACACTACACAGTACACACTGCATGCTATGCACTACACACTGCACAGTACACACTGCACTGTACACACTTCACAGTGCACAGTACACACTGCACAGTACACACTGCACAGTACACACTGCACAGTACACACTGCACAGTACACACTGCACAGTACACACTGCACAGTACACACTGCACAGTACACACTGCACAGTACACACTTCACAGTGCACAGTACACACTGCACAGTACACACTGCACAGTACACACTGCACAGTACACACTGCACAGTACACACTGCACAGTACACACTGCACAGTACACACTGCATGCTACGCACTACACACTGCACAGTACACACTGCACAGTACACACTGCACAGTACACACTGCACAGTACACACTGCACAGTACACACTGCACAGTACACACTGCACAGTACACACTGCACAGTACACACTGCACAGTACACACTGCACAGTACACACTGCACAGTACACACTGCACAGTACACACTGCACAGTACACACTGCACAGTACACACTGCACAGTACACACTGCACAGTACACACTGCACAGTGCACAGTACACACTGCACAGTACACACTGCACAGTACACACTGCACAGTACACAGTACACACTGCACAGTACACACTGCACAGTACACACTGCACAGTACACACTGCACAGTACACAGTACACAGTACACACTGCACAGTACACACTGCACAGTACACACTGCACAGTACACACTGCACAGTACACACTGCACAGTACACACTGCACAGTACACACTGCACAGTACACACTGCACAGTACACACTGCACAGTACACACTGCACAGTACACACTGCACAGTACACACTGCACAGTACACATTGCACAGTACACACTGCACAGTACACACTGCACAGTACACACTGCACAGTACACACTGCACAGTACACACTGCACAGTACACACTGCACAGTACACACTGCACAGTACACACTGCACAGTACACACTGCACAGTACACACTGCACAGTACACACTGCACAGTACACACTGCACAGTACACAGTACACACTGCACAGTACACACTGCACAGTACACACTGCACAGTGCACAGTACACACTGCACAGTACACACTGCACAGTACACACTGCACAGTACACACTGCACAGTACACACTGCACAGTACACACTGCACAGTACACACTGCACAGTACACATTGCACACTGCACAGTACACAGTACACACTGCACAGTACACACTGCACAGTACACACTGCACAGTACACACTGCACAGTACACACTGCACAGTACACACTGCACAGTACACAGTACACACTGCACAGTACACACTGCACAGTACACAGTGCACAGTACACACTGCACAGTACACACTGCACAGTACACACTGCACAGTACACACTGCACAGTACACACTGCACAGTACACACTGCACAGTACACACTGCACAGTACACAGTACACACTGCACAGTACACACTGCACAGTACACACTGCACAGTACACAGTACACACTGCACAGTACACACTGCACAGTACACACTGCACAGTACACACTGCACAGTACACACTGCACAGTACACACTGCACAGTACACACTGCACAGTACACAGTACACACTGCACAGTACACAGTACACACTGCACAGTACACACTGCACAGTACACAGTACACACTGCACAGTACACAGTACACAGTACACACTGCACAGTACACACTGCACAGTACACACTGCACAGTACACACTGCACAGTACACACTGCACAGTGCACAGTACACAGTACACAATGCACAGTACACATTACACACTGCACAGTACACACTGCACAGGACACACTGCACAGTGCACAGTACACATTACACAGTGCACAGTACACACTGCACAGTACACACTGCACACTGCACAGTACACAGTACACACTGCACAGTACACACTGCACAGTACACGTTGCACACTGCACAGTACACACTGCACAGTACACACTGCACAGTACACACTGCACAGTACTGTTGCACACAGTACTCACACAGTACACACTGCACAGTACACACTGCACAGTACACACTGCACAGTACACACTGCACAGTACACACTGCACAGTACACACTGCACAGTACACACTGCACAGTACACACTGCACAGTACACACTGCACAGTACACACTGCACAGTACACACTGCACAGTACACACTGCACAGTACACACTGCACAGTACACACTGCACAGTACACACTGCACAGTACACACTGCACAGTACACACTGCACAGTACACACTGCACAGTACACACTGCACATGCACAGTACACACTGCACAGTACACACTGCACAGTACACACTGCACAGTACACACTGCACAGTACACACTGCACAGTACACACTGCACAGTACACACTGCACAGTACACACTGCACAGTACACACTGCACAGTACACACTGCACAGTACACACTGCACAGTACACACTGCACAGTACACACTGCACAGTACACACTGCACAGTACACACTGCACAGTACACACTGCACAGTACACACTGCACACTGCACAGTACACACTGCACAGTACACACTGCACAGTACACACTGCACACTGCACAGTACACACTGCACAGTACACACTGCACAGTACACACTGCACACCAGTACACAGTACACTGCACAGTACACACTGACACAGTACACACTGCACAGTACACACTGCACAGTACACACTGCACAGTACACACTGCACACTGCACAGTACACACTGCACAGTACACACTGCACAGTACACACTGCACACTGCACAGTACACACTGCACAGTAAACACTGCACACTGCACAGTACACACTGCACAGTACACACTGCACAGTACACACTGCACAGTACACACTGCACAGTACACACTGCACAGTACACACTGCACAGTACACACTGCACACTGCACAGTACACACTGCACAGTACACACTGCACAGTACACACTGCACAGTACACACTGCACAGTACACACTGCACAGTACACACTGCACAGTACACACTGCACAGTACACACTGCACAGTACACACTGCACAGTACACACTGCACAGTACACACTGCACAGTACACACTGCACAGTACACATTGCACAGTACACACTACACAGTGCACAGTACACACTGCACAGTACACACTGCACAGTACACACTGCACAGTACACACTGCACAGTACACACTGCACAGTACTCTTTTCACACTGAACAGTTCACACTGCACAGTACACACTGCACAGTACACACTGATGTGCTGGTCTTGCCGCCATTGATTTTGCCCGGCACCAGTCGATGTGCTGACTCCCGTAACCCCGGATCGAAAACAAGACGCAAGATTTCCAGGTGGATTCTTTCTCATACTCGTCTTCCTCTTCATTCATCCCTGTCCTCTCTTTTTCCTCTGTCTTCCCTCGTTTTTCTTCGCTCTTTCCGCCCCCAACCACTCCTCTCCTCTTGATAGAGTCTCATTCATTCGTTCTTCCGTTCGTTTGTCCCCGTGTGGCAATTCATACAATCTCCTAACCATTCATCATGCTGTCTATTCATGCATCCATCAATATACCCATCTGTCCATCAATCCATCCATCCTTCCATCCATCCATCCACCACCCACCCAATAACCCATCCATCCATCCATCCATCCATCCATCCATCCATCCATCCATCCATCCATCCAAGCAACTTGCTGTTTGTGCATTCGTCCGTCCTTTCATTTCTTCGTCGAATTCATTTTTCTTCTTTTCTCTCACGAGTCTCAACATAAACAGAAATAGAATCACAGTTGCAAGGGTCATAATCGCTTCATGTTGAATGAAAACTGGAATGTAATGAGAGTAACGTTGAAAGTTTAATTAAATTCAACAGCATTACACGTCACTCGCATCCTGACTCTACAACTAAGATGTTTCCCCCTGGTCATCGAACCGATAAATCGATACTCTCGTGACAAGTAAGAGATTACCACTATTTACAATCCGTGCATGGTTACTCCAAGGTATCTGTTCATACCACACCTGTCAGGAGAGACTCTTCACATCAAAGTTGTACCAGTGGATCTATCCGTAACTCCACCCTTCAGTCTTTTTCAACCAATGGCGATGTAGTTCTGTCCCAGTCCTCGCCATACGAAGGCTGAGTAGATTCGAAGAAGGAGGGAGTGAGGGAGGAGGAGGGAGAGAGGGAGAGGGAGGAAGTGAGGGAGGAGGAGGGTGGAGGGAGGAGGAAGGAGGAGAGAGAGGAGGAGGGGGGAGGGGGATGGGGAGGGAAGGAGGGACGAGGAGGAGGAGGAGGGGATGGAGGGAAGAGGGAGGAGGAGGGGAGGGAGGGAGGAGGGAGGGAGGGAGGAGGAGGAGGGAGGAAGGAGGAGGGGGGAGGGAGGGAGGGAGGAGAGGGGAGGATGAGGGAGGGAGGACGGCGAGGAGAGAGGAGGGAGGAGGGAGGAGGAGGAGGGAGGAGGAGGGAGGGAGGGGAGGGAGGGAGGAGGAGGGAGGGAGGGGAAGGAGGGAGGGTGGAGGGAGGGAGGGAGGAGGGAGAGAGGAGGGGAGGAGGAGGAGGACGGAGGAGGAGGAGGAGAGGGGGGAGGGAGGAGGAGAGGGGAGGGAGGAGGAGGGGGAGGGAGGAGGAGGGATGGAGAGGAGGAGGAGGAGGGAGGAGGGAGGAGGACGAGGAGAGGAGAGGAGGAGGAAGGAGGGAGGAGGGAGGAGGAGGAGACGGATGGATAGATGGAGGAAGGGACGGAGGGAGGGAGGGACGGTCGGACGAACGGATGGATGGATGGAGGGAGGAAGGGATGGAGGGACGGACGGATGGGTGGATGGATGGAGGGATGGATGGAGGGAGAGAGGGATGGAGGGAGGGAGGCAGGAATGGAGGGATGGAGGGATGGAGGGACGGACGGATGGATGAATTGAGGGAGGGAGGGAGGGATGTAGGGATGAAGGGAGGAACGGACGGAAGGATGGATGGGTGGATGGAGGGAGGGAGGGACGGACGGACGAACGGATGGATGGAGGGAGGGAGGAAGGGATGGAGGGATCGAGGGACGGACGGATGGATGGATGGATGGAGGGAGGGAGGGATGGAGGGAGGGAGGAAGAGATGGAGGGACGAACGGATGGATGGATGAATTGATGGAGGGAGGGAGGGATGTACGGATGGAGTGAGGGACGGACGGACGGATGGATGGATGGAGGGAGGGAGGGACAGATGGAGGGAGGGAGGGACGGACGAACGGATGAATGGAGGGAGGGAGGGATGAAGGGAGGGAGAAAGGGAGGGAGGGATGGAGGGACGGACGGACGGATGGAGGGATGGAGGGAGGGATGGAGGGAGGGACGGATGGATGAAGAGAGGGACGGACGGACGGACGGATGGATGGATGAATGGATGGAGGGAGGGATGTAGGGATGGATGGAGGGAGGGAGGGAGGGAGGGAGGGAGGGATGGAGGGAGGGAGGGAGGGAGGGAGGGAGGGAGGGAGGGAGGGAGGGAGGGAGGGAGGGAGGGAGGGAGGGAGGGAGGGAGGGAGGGAGGGAGGGAGGGAGGGAGGGAGGAAGGGAGGGACGGAGGGAGGGAGGGAGTGTTACGGTTTATCAGCAGTTGTGGGCTATGTTAGGCCATTAAGCACGAACATCATTAGAAGAGTTCCAAGAAAGCGCAATTCAAGTCACGGTGTCATTCATTCGTTTCTTACAAATCGTATCTATTCTTACCCCCAACCCACAGGGGGCGAATGGATCGAAAGGAACACACATCTGCGGAACGGTGCCTAAAGCCCTGTTTTCATTGATCAACGTTTTCGCCTATTTCGCAGTAGCAGCGATCTTTTCTAACCAACCAGGACGCAGCTCCGGACTAGATCTGCTTCCTGATTGGTTAAATAAGACTGCCACTTCGGCGAAGTAGGTATAAGCTTTGACCAATGAAAACGGGCCTTAAAAGAAGACTTTCAGCAGGACTTTCAACGGTGTTCGAGATACCGCAGTTCATTGAAGAATTACTGTAATGACTGGGGCGTCAAAGGGGAAGACTATTCGTTCTAAATCTCCCCTCCTTCCTTTCCCTTTCTCCCTCCTTCCCGACCCTTTACCCACCCCAACTCTCAAACCCTTCCACTGGGTCACGAGGGGGAGGGGGAGGGGGAGGGGGAGGGGGAGGGGGAGGGAGAGGGGGAGGGGGAGGGGGAGGGGGAAGGAAGAGGGGAAGGGGGAGGGGGAGGGGGAGGGGGAGGGGGAGGGGGAGGGGGAGGGGGAGGAGCAGGGGGAGGGGGAAGGAGAGGAAGAGGAGAAAACTGCATGAAGAAGAAAATAGTTATGAAACATTGTCCTCATCTAGCCTGCAACTGGACACGAAATACGTGAAGCAAATCTCAGATCTCGCTCACTGATCCTATGCATCTCTATTTAAAAAAAACACAACATTAATGTTGTCTTTTTAACTGTAAGGGGAGAACCTAAACATACAGGCCTTTTGCAGATTGTCGAATCGGGGGTGGGGTGGGTGGGTGGGTTGGTGGGTGGGTGGGTGGGTGGGTGGGAGGGGGGGGGGATAGAAAGACGACGACAAACGTAGCTTTAATCTTGTTTGGCCTTAGCCCTATCCTCTGGCTGTTAGTGTCGGGAGAAATTCGTCTGCGGACCTGCAACGAATGTGGACGTTCGTCAGGGTGCCTAGATATTCTCTTCGCAGTGAGCCACGTTTCGTTCCGTCGATCCATGTTTTGGATTTTCCTAAGAAACGCTCTTTTGCCCGGTGCTTGGCGACGCAAACACTCTCACGTCGATTTAATTCCCAGGAGGGGGTCGGGGGAGTGGGGGGTGGGGGATTCCGAATGTTCCAATGAAAACCGCGAGAACCAATAGAAACATCCAGTAGTCTCCGACAGGAGGAGCACTTGTGCAAATAAAATGAAGGTATTTTCGTTGGGGGAAAAACTGTTTTATCGGATTTGCTGTTTGTAATGCCAGGATTTTCTCGGTGACGAGGAAACGAGAAATTGAGTTTCTGCGTCTGAAGAAACTTTTGTCGGAGCAATTTCGGCAGCACTTCCACAGTGATTTCTAAAAACACAAAAACCCTACGCGCCATGGCACGGGAACAACATCCGAAGAAGGTCAAACATCCTTAATTCTGAGAGTATGAAAGTCTTTCATGGCACTGCAAAAACGGAGCTGGACGGTTTCAAGATACTTCTCGGGAGATAAATTGTCCTCTCGCTCGGGTCTGACGCTAAACGCCGTTATATCTCCCAGAGAACCCCCATGCAGATCAAAGTTTTTGTGCGAAGCAAATGTTTCGTACAACGACAAGGCCCCACAAGGAAAACATCACTGCCACCACACGCCCTCATAGCATTTCGCCAAAGACTGCCTGACTGTCATCGGTGTGGGAGGTTTCCTGCAACGTGTCTGCTTTCCATGGACCCGGTGCCGAGGCAGTTACTACCTCCGCTAAGGAGTTTATGCTTTTCCCTCGATTCGTTAATTTGTTAATTAACCAGTTAGTTAATCAGCTAAATAACTTTAACAGTTTAAATTTGGCGCATCGTCAGGGTTTTAACCTACGGAAGAAATCCTTTAAGTTTTGGGGTTATTTTTATCTCCTTGTCGAATTTCCAGCATTTGAGAGAAATTTTATTGCAAAATACGGAGTTGATGACGTCAAACTATTGATGACGTCGTCGTATGCGTTCGGCACTCAGAAACCGCTTTCAGCCACTAAAAAGAACTAAACTTCGTAGCGTCAGGCCTGGCTAGCAAAACATCCTGCATGAATCATACAGGCCTGGCTAGCAAAACATCCTGCCTGGATTATTCAAACTGACCTTGGAAGAGTACGTGTGGCTTCCTTGGTGGGGGTTTGCGCTCTTAGAGTGCTCTCTAGTCTTCTTCTGTGCTTCTGATGTCTCGCTATCTCAGGAAAGTATGCAACGCTACTTTGTGGTTCGTGGGGGCCGAGGGTTTTAATGTCCATTAAAAATTCAAAGATTTATTGGCATCATCGAGGATGGATGGATGAGTGGAATTTTACGGCCTATCAGCCTTTGTAGGTTATGTAAGGCTATTAAGCACGAAAATCACTAGAATAGTTCCAAGTAAGCGCAGTTTAAGTCACAATGCCCCTATTTATTCGCCTCTTATGAATCGTGTAGGGAGACGCGGTGGGTCAATTCTACCCCCAACCCACAGGGGGCCATTGTCGAGGAGATGAAACGTAATTATTTGCAATACTGATACAGTCATACTACTTTGTTATAAACAATGACAATGAAGGGGGAAAAGCTCACTTTTTTAATAAGCAAAACAGCAAGAAAAATATGCTCCGACTGCACGCCTCGTACATTTTTGTTGATGTTGATGTTGTTTGCTCTTGTTGCTGTTGTTGTTGACAAAAGAAAAGTTTATGTTTGAAACCGATTTGTAAGCTCGCTTATGGCACTGAACGAGAGGAGAAGATCACATTATTTGGATTTTGTGACGTAGTACGTTACTTGTGTGACGTACTACGTTCAAAGTGTGACGTACTACGTTCAAAGCGGGACGTAGTACGTTCAAAGTGGGACGTAGTACGCAAAAGTTTCGTATATTAATCAGAAAGTGTTTAATATACCACTTATTTGCAGCAGTCGGTATTTTCAAGCATGCTGTTGTGGTCTTGAAAACATTCTCGAATATTGTTCCCAAAACATCTCTACCTTTGCACTTTTCCTTGAACCCGTCCGAGAGCAATCGGGTCAGTCACTGCTGACGGTGTAATACTTAAACTTGAACTTGAAAATTTCTATGAGGTAGGCTGTGTAGCCTTTTCATAGTTCCTAGTGCTAGACTTGCATGCGTGGTGGCTATTATGCAGTCTAGGTGCAGCAGGTTGGGGAACTATTGTATGCTAGTTAGCCACGGGAGTTTTCCGAGCTGATGTGCGATAAACTGTAAGGCGTGATCACAGGTTCTGAGCTTTATCCAGATAAAATTATGACGAATTTAAAAAAAAGTATCGAGCATCTCACTGCAGAGGTCAGGCAGCGTTGAGAGAAGTAACTGGAAGATAATGGAGAAGTATTTCAAACTTTGTGGAGATCTGAGGCAGTAATATTTCAGCATTTGAAATATCAAATACAAGGCAGACAGTGGTGCTATTAAATGCAAAAAGCTCCATATGTCAAACATTACGTTCCTTCCATTTGAGAATACATCAATGAATAAGTATTAATTGTTTTCATTAAAACATTCTGGATATTATATAAATGACTTTTCCCTGTAAAATGTTGCTGTTGTGTTATTCAAATCTGTAAGTTTCTTGCTTCAACGTCAACATTCATTTTGATCTTCATCAGTCTTGTGGTTACTCCAAGAATTTAATCTACACCGCTTCGTTCGTCCGACGTAGTAATCAACGTATTTCCCCTTGGGGCACACTGTCTTTTCGCAATCGTCTACACCCATTTCTGATGAACAACAAACTGAATTCGACGAGACATTTGCTTCTACGCATCCTGCACCCTCAATACTTCTCTCTCGCCAAAGCTCCATTCACGAGGAACTACGCAGAGCCACTAATCCGGGGCATTCAGCCCGTGAATTATCTCCCTTTCTTCTGCGGGAATACCGTGAATTATCTCCCTTTCTTCTGCGGGAAGACCGTGAATTATCTCCCTTTCTTCTGCGGGAAGACCCATCGATGTACGCTGTCTCATCATGCATGTCTAATTCAAGGGAAAGACAACCGCTCTAACTCCCAAGCAGTCTTGGTGCCAGCCTAGAGGTTGCTCTGGCAGCATTGCTGTGGGCACGACAGACATAACGCAGGCCTCTGTCATGTCTGGATGGAGAGAACCCCATCCTTGCGGTGCCTCCTGGCACCACGGAACACCGATTTTACCCTCCATTGACCGAGTTACAACTCCACCCTTTACGACTGCACTATACTGTGAAGCTGATGTCCCCCTTTCTCCTTTCCAGACCGAGGAGCCGTAATTAAACACTGAGTAGACATCCCCGCCAGATGGGACGGAAAAAACATTTGTTACCCCCAAAAAGTTGGTGCACTTCTACAACTTGAATGACTTTCTTACCTCCAGTGCTGCCCTTTGCAAACCCACACTGTTGGAGTCAGTCCACACACAAACTATCTTTCTCGTCCACACAGGCAGAACTGTCTTTTCACAAAGAGTAAAAACCTGTTTATCATTCAAAGAAACGTGAATTGCGTAAACTACACGCACATTCCACAAGTATGTAATTTTACAAGCTGAGAAGAAACTTTCAATGGAGCGAGACAAGCAGACGGTTTTCAGAGGAAGATTTGTTAACTGTGTAAACTACAATCAATATGTTTTTTCACAAAATTGATTAGTCTAATCTTTTCCTCACATGCAGATCTATCACTTTGCACATATTCCAAATCCACATAACATTCAATGCAAGTTCAATTGAGTGAACTTCAACCCGCAGAACGAAATTCAAAAGAACAGTCATTTCACCCACAAATCATGAGCAGTTTTCCCTGGGGGGTAGAAATATCCAATTACAGTTTGTAAACATTCCTTTGTCATTCAATATCAAACGGTTTGTGTAACCTGCCACTTACAGAAGGGTCAACGCCCTCAAGACGAGGAGACGATGCTAGCCGAGCAAATTATGCTTGAGCCAGCTGCAGACAGCCTTCTATAAGACTAGCGCCCTCACGACAAGAGACAAGACATCCAGAGGCGTCGCAAGACCGAAATTGGTTTTTCCCCAGGTCGCCACCAGGGGAAGACAGCGACCCCTCACTTAACTAGAGGTCAGCTGAATACTAGGCGTCTCTCAGACAGACATTCCTCAGTGGATTTTTAAAATGGTATCTGCTACCGGTTCGTTTGGTGATAAACTGAAAAGGCTCTGGGGCAACAGACATCCTGATGATGTTATGCGTGGG
>JAWQFJ010016507.1:40000-42500 GCA_034096865.1 Theodoxus fluviatilis | reverse complement strand
TTGCGTTTGAATACACCTTGTTGGAACTCTGTGCTGGCGTTTTGTGTTTCTTGTTTATTTTCATTTGTGCGGGCTAGGCAAACCCGAGGCACAGTTAGCCTGTCCGCAACAACTGGCGAGCCTGCCTACTTCACCTGTGTGTGAGTACCTGAATTGGCCTATGTTTTGTATTTCTGACATGATTGGATTTCGGTTTGGCGCGGGCCAGTCATGTGATTTGTATGCTCGGCGTGCGAATGTGATTTGCTCAGTGATTAAACAATTGCATTCTTTGTATTGCTGATGGTTTTGGATTGATATTGTGTGCTCTGTGATTTAATTGATTTCCTGATTTGTGCAGTGATTTCACAGTTGCATGCTCTGTATTGTTGAGGATTTTTGAATTGATAGGGTGTGCTCTGTGACTTAATTGATTTCCTGATTTGCGCAGGGATTTCACAGTTCCGTGCTCTGTATTGTTTGATGATTTTTGAATTGATAGGGTGTGCTATGTGATTCAATTGATTTCCTGATTTGCGCAGTAAGTCCACAGTTGTGTGATAAGTGAACTGCCGTCTCGGACGAGCGGCAAGTAGTATTTTTCATGTTTTAAGTTGGTGGCGCCGACAACTTGCATGCTGGAATTTGATCGGCTGGTGTACCCCATGTTTGAAGGAAGTGTCTATCGGACGATTGATTGTTTTTGGGGGGTTTTTTTTACTTTGCTTTGTTCAGTTGCATGCGTTGGATTGTGATGATTTGATTTTTTTTTGCTGTGCTCAGTGATTGCGCAGTTGCATGCTGTGAGTTGTGATTGACATTATGTGCACTCTGAATTATTTAATTTTCCGCTTGGCTCAGTGAGTCGCAGTGCATGCTTTGGATCGAGCGATAATATTTTGAGTTGATTCTTTGCTTTGTTCAGTAAGTCCACAGTTGTGTGATAAGTGAGCTGTCGTCTCGGACGATCAGCCAGTTGTATCTTTCATGTTTTGAGTTGGTGGCTCCGACAACTTGCATGCTTAAATTTGCTCGGCTGGTGTACCCCATGTTTGAGGGAAGTGTCGGTTGGACGATTGATTGATTTGTTGTGTGTTTTAGGGTGGGGGGTTGTGTTTTGTTTTTGGAATTGGCCATTGGCGCGCTGTTCTGCTTGCTTGGCAAATTTGAATGGTTGTAGGGAATTTGCAGGGGCTTTGCACTGAAGAGGTGTAGATTATCAGCATAGCATTGAATACGTGGATTATATTCTGATAATTCGACATGGAAGAGAAGCCAACCAAGGTTGACCCCTTGGGTCGGGTTGACCCATTTGTTGCGTACAAGGTTGAGGCTGAAAGTCTGGGATTGGAAGGTCTGGAAATGACGAGATATGTGCAAGAACGAGCGAGAGAAGAGAGACAGAGAGAGCGGGAAGAGCGAGAGAAAGAACGAGAGAGGCAAGAGCGCGAGGAAGAACGAGAGAGGCAAGAGCAAGAGAAAGAACGAGAGAGGCAAGAGCAAGAGAAAGAACGAGAGAGGCAAGAGCGCGAGAGAGAACGAGAGAGGCAGTTTGAATTGGAGAAATTAAGAGTGGGTAAGGCTGTTGCCTCCACTCCTTCAAAAAAAATTGCGGCAAGTCCAAAATTGCCATACTTTGATGACAAAACGGACGAGATGGATAGCTATCTCTTTCGTTTTGAGAAGTACGCGGGTGCCGTGGGATGGGATAGACGGGATTGGGCTACGCTGCTTCCCTCTCTTTTGAAGGGCAAAGCTCTCAACACCTATCATGAGCTATCGTTGCGAGAGTCGCTCTCCTACGAGGAGCTAAAAAAGCGTTGTTGCGCACCTTCCAGTGCTCCGCAGAGGGTTACCGGTCTCGCTTCCGTGCCTTGAGGCCGCAGCAGGGGGAAAGTATGGTGACATATCTGAGTCATTTGAGGCATCTCCTGGATCGGTGGATAGACTTGTCGCGGATCGAGACAACATTCGACGGCCTCATCAATCTGGTTTTGAGGGAACAGATTCTCGCTTCTTGCTCGGCCAGTTTGGTCACCTTTCTAAAGGAGCGAGAGTACGGGTCGGTGCAAGACTTGGTGGCCGATGCTGAAAGGTATAGGGAGGCTCATCCCTCTCAGTCCATGTCTGCCAAGGCATCTGCTGATGTGTGGTCGGCAGGGGTTGCTACACCCGTTGAGGCACCTGGGGGTCCGCGACCAAACTCCCAAGGGGTGCCGAGGGGTCGAGCATTTTTCCGTCCAGGGCCCCGCAGAGGGCTTTACAGGGGAGGGCGTGCGGACACTGAGCGATCTCAGCCTCCAGATAGGGACGTCGCGTGTTGGTACTGCGGGGAGGCGGGCCATAGGATTCGGGAGTGTCCGGCGAAACCCGCCCCAGGGGGCCAGGTTTCGGCATCTTGTGTCGTGGTGCCGTGTGGAGACTCCCGGGAATCGGCTTCGTCTGGCAGTCGGGGACAGATGCCTGACGTTAGCTGTGCTATGACGTTGGAGCATGAGGTGCCCAGCTCGTTGCAAACCTG
>JAWQFJ010016507.1:22500-35000 GCA_034096865.1 Theodoxus fluviatilis | reverse complement strand
CGTCCCTAGCTATTCGCCTCTTACGAATCGTAGAGGAGACACGGTGGGTCAATTCTTACCCCATACCCACAGGAGCATCGCCCGATTAAGAACGGCCTTTCGGCCCCAAAGTCCCGCAGCCAGGAATAAAAAGCTGCGCGTTACATCGGGAGGCGCCCCGATGCGCTCTGACCTACTTCCCATGACTGCTAATGCTTGTGTCATAGGCTAGACTGTGGGTTATCCTGAAACGTAGAGCGTGACCTACTTCCCATGACTGCTAATGCTTGTGTCATAGGCTAGACTGTGGTTTATCCTGAAACGTAGAGCGTGACCTACTTCCCATGACTGCTAATGGTTGTGTCATAGACTAGACTGTGGTTTATCCTGAAACGTTGAGCGTGACCTACTTGCATATTATTAACATGACGTTTTCACCCGCCAAATTTTGTGATTGGACAATGCCCCGCAGAGATGACTTTTCCCCGCCCACTCTTGTTATCTCAACTGTGATTAGCCGGCTGTAACGGTGAACGTTTCATGAAATCTCGGACCCAAAGATTGTTGTAATTGGCGCGTGTGATTGATTACACAAACATTTTTTAGATGAAAGTATTCATTGATCGGGTGACAAGGTAAAAGAAAACGATGAAAACCCATATTTCGAGAAGACGTCATGTCATTCATATGCAAGTGGGTCACGCTCTACGTGTCAGGAAAAACCACCGTCCAGCCTATGACCCTTGGTGCTGCAGAGCGCCCACGGACAGATGATGACGAGGCATCGAGAGGCTGCAGAGGTACGTTGTGCTCTGCAGAGGCACGTTGTGCTCAACGTGTCCTCGAGTCAGAATCTCCCTTGCTGTTGTAAACATGTGTTGGTTTCTATAGCGACATCATCCGTCATGTCTAGGTCTCATACCGCCTTACACTCTACTCCCAGAGCACAAGGGCTGCTCGATCATTCCGTCACTGGCAGCTGGCGACAAAAACAGTGACAAGACAGATGAGACGCTCACAGTCAGGAACCAACGCCAACTCCACTCCCTGGGGAAATTTTCCAACCACATGCTAGCTAACAGCTGCATTCAAGGGTTAATCGGTCCACAGTGGGCCATCACTGCTCTCGCAGGTGATTGGTTTCCTCCTGGGTGGGGAGAGGCAAAGTGAGTTAAGCACCTTGCGCAAGGATGCAACTCTGGACTGCCTGCAGCTTCGAGCGCTGCACCCGCTAGCCACAAGCGACAGCAGTGGGTCGTTCAAGAGGCCTAGCGCTATCTAGCGCTCGACTCTTGAACGACTTGTACATGCTAGCGCTATCGAGCGCTCGACTCTTTAACGACTTGTACATGCTAGCGCTATCGAGCGCTCGACTCTTGAACGACTTGTACATGCTAACGCTCGACTCTTGAACGACTTGTACATGCTAGCGCTATCGAGCGCTCGACTCTTGAACGACTTGTACATGCTAGCGCTATCGAGCGCTCGATAGCGCTCGACTCTTGAACGACTTGTACATGCTAGCGCTATCGAGCGCTCGACTCTTGAACGACTTGTACATGCTAGCGCTATCGAGCGCTCGGCAGCGCTCGACTCTTGAACGACTTGTACATGCTAGCGCTATCGAGCGCTCGACTCTTGAACGACTTGTACATGCTAGCGCTATCGAGCGCTCGCCTCTTGAACGACTTGTACATGCTAGCGCTATCGAGCGCTTGACTCTTGAACGACTTGTACATGCTAGCGCTATCGAGCGCTTGACTCTTGAACGACTTGTACATGCTAGCGCTATCGAGCGCTACCGAGCGTTCGGTAGCGCTTGACCTTTGAACGACTTGTACATGCTAGCACTATCGAGCGTTCGGTAGCGCTTGACCTTTGAACGACTTGTACATGCTAGCACTATCGAGCGCTCGATAGCGCTCGACTCTTGAACGACTTGTACATGCTAGTGCTGTCGAGCGCTAGATAGCCCGCCCGCCGCGGGGAGGCTGCATGTGTACGTCCAAAATGGCTGCGTTCGGGGAACGGAAGGAAGTCGCCATCACAAATATGCGCTGTGACACACATTTCGACATGTGATTATTACCCAGCCTATGTGAGAAGTTACCAGAAGTTAGGCTGATGCTATTTTCTTTTCGAAAGAATAACTGCTCTGAAATACATTACCTGGCAAGATGTGAGCAAAACTTTCTACTAAAGACGTCTAAAAATGTTGAAGGGAGGCAACTCTAAATCTTACATTAGCCCTTAGTTTGTTGTGTAACCTCCCTTGACGTGAGTGTCGAGAAATTCTTGCTCACGCTGCAAGTCAGCACTGTCGTTTTGAAAAATAATTTTCAAATCGAGCGGCGCCGAGCTTTAATGCGCAGCTGCAGAGTAACATATTTTATCAGCTTCCACAAGGAACGACCAGTCTGCAGCTGCTGGTTTACTCGGTTAATTGAAAAGCGTATTCCGCAACGATGAGAAGGCATCGCGGAAGCCATCTTGGCTAGCGCTCGGTCATGTCCAGTCGTTCAGGAGTGTACTAAGTCGAGCGCAATTTGTGCTAGCCGAACGCTCGATCGAGTGCTAGGTTCTCTTGAACGATCTACAGGTTACGCTCGCTAATTTCTCGGCCACACAGTCCCAGGGGACTGAAAGTCGGTTGGAGTCCAATGGGCACACGACGGAAAACGCAGCGCTGGATGAGAAATTCCTGTCAGAGGAAATTTCTGCGTAGAAGATCTGTTTTTGCAGTTTAAGTGTGCCGTGGAGTGACTGGCCGTAAAGCAAAGGATGCCAGATCAATATATGTCGGTCTTAATCATTGTCGTCAGTGACCCCAATACCTCCTTCTTTCAGGGTTGTGCAAAAACGGGAAACAATAACAGTATTCTCAGAAGACAAACACAATTGCCATTGACTCGTAGAGGAATAGGAGTAAATACCTGTTTCGACTGTAGGAGATTCTTGTCACAACTTGAAGTTGTTACAGTTACATTAAGAGCAGAGTGACCAACGTTGTGAGGGTTTGGAGCAACAGAGAATGACACAAGTCACACCCCGCACTCCCAGCGTGCTTACCTCTCACCTGTGCTTAGACAATTATTCTTGGTCATAAACATAGGACTCACGCAAGCAGAAATATTCCAAAGAGAGGCTTGTTGTGACTACGCGATCCACGCAGGCCTCTGTATTGTGGAGTGGAATTTAATTGTCATGTACCTCGGGGTTCGGTCCTGTGACGGGATTTAGTTTACTTTTGGTTTTGTTTAGCTTTGTTTTAATTCCCTGAAAATACTTGGCGAAAGACGGTTGAGCATTCACTAACAATCAAGTAGAAAACGTGTTCTAGCAAATCTGCAATATGTGAAAACAGTGGGGCGCTTTTCACGGAGGCGCATACAAATGCGTATGGATATCGGATTTCTCACAAACCAAGCAACCTCAAACGAGAGAAGCAAGATGATTTCATTATCTGAAACTAAACATTTTAATTTTAAAAATCATTACCTTTGGATGAAAACTCACCGCGTGATATTGTCATGTACTAAGTTCCGAGAAATAGTCCATTCCTAGTTGGTTGCTATTGTTATATATATAAGACACTGATGAACCTATAATGTATGAGAGAGAGAGAGAGAGAGAGAGAGAGAGAGAGAGAGAGAAGAGAGAGAGAGAGAGAAAGAGAGAAAGAGAGAGACAGAGAGAAAGAGAGAGAGAGAGAAAGAGAGAGAGAGAGAGAGAGAGAGAGAGAGAGAGAGAGAGAGAGAGAGAGAGAATAGCAACTAATGTGTAGGCCTATTAATTATTTTATGCGGAGTCAAGTGGATGACAGAACTGTCATAACTTTGGCACGTGCACAGATCATACTTTTGCTTCCATACTGTGTCAAAATGGGCGGCAGGTCTTGAATAAACATTGTCGTTCTCTCTCTCTCTCTCTCTCTCTCTCTCTCTCTCTCTCTCTCTCTCTCTCTCTCTCTCTCTCCTTCCTCCCTCCCTCCACTCCCCCCCTCTCTCTCTCTCTCTCTCTCTCTCTCTCTCTCTCTCTCTCTCTCTTGACACGTATACAAATACGCACAAAAGCACACACACGCGCGCGCACATACACACACACACGCACGCGCACACTCACACACACACACACGCGCGCGCGCGCACACTCACATACATACACACACACACATACACACACACATACACAAACTTACCCGAGATCAAAACCATGCCTCTACCGAAGACTTCCGTCGCGGCCCGTGCAATAAACCCAAAGAAATGTTCTCCGGGAATGGAAGCGAGTCTACGAGTAGCGTGTGACTGGAACAGAATTGATTTCAGTCTAAAAGTCAGCGTTGTACAAGCATTTCCTCACCAGCACCGGCCATGAGCCTTTTCGGCTTCATTTGATCCGCGTGAGGGTTGGGTGTGAACAAACAGAGACTGTTTGGCGTGTTTACCAATGAACTGATGTGTTCGCTGTGGTAGCCCAGCACGCTGCAAACGTACAGGAGGCAATTCTGCTACAATGAATCAACTCATCTCATATGGAGCGAGCGTGGGTCTGTGTTCGCTGACTTAATCCCGAGTCTCAGGTACCTGCGGCTTTGAAGACGTTTGAAGTCCCTCTCTCCGTACGTGTTTGACTGATCATCCGCATCACGCTTCAGATGAGGAGCGGTACACCAGAGAAAGACATTTCCTGCTTCCAATTAGCCACGCTTCATGCATGCCCGGTGACTCAAGGAACTTTGCACTTCACTTTTCTGATCATAGAAGCTCCCGTCGTTGATATTGCGCAGGCCGGAGTTGGACTCAACATCAAACAGAAAAGTGGAATGAGAAACATTGTCCAACGTGTGTTTATTGCGTCCTCCACTAACTAAAACCTGATGAATATTACTCCGATAGCTTAAGATTTCAGCAAAAACCTGGTGAATGATACTCCGAAGTCTCAGTATATCAGCTATAACCTGGTGAATGATACTCACAAAGCTAGTGGAGAACAAGAGCACAATAAACATCATTAACCCTTTAACTCCCACAGCGCCAGTTGCTGCCTCATAATCCCGCCTCAATTTTCTTTTTTGTCTGCCTGAAGTTCTTTGTAGTTGTGAAAAATCAATTCCCTCTCTGTCCGGAGATAAAGGGTTAAACACAATGTCTTCTTTGTCTTTACTCTCGAGATCATAGACCACACACAGGCTGTCTGTCACCCACACACAGGCTGTCTGTCACCTACACACAGGCTGTCTGTCACCCACACACAGGCTGTCTGTCACCCACACACAGGCTGTCTGTCACCCACACACAGGCTGTCTGTCACCCACACACAGGCTGTCTGTCACCCACACACAGGCTGTCTGTCACCTACACACAGGCTGTCTGTCACCCACACACAGGCTGTCTGTCACCCACACACAGGCTGTCTGTTACCTACACACAGTCTGTCTGTCACCCACACACAGGCTGTCTGTCACCCACACGCAGGCTGTCTGTCACCCACACACAGGCTGTCTGTCACCTACACACAGGCTGTCTGTCACTCACACACAGGCTGTCTGTCACCCACACACAGGCTGTCTGTCACCCACACACAGGCTGTCTGTCACCCACACACAGGCTGTCTGTCACCCACACACAGGCTGTCTGTCACCCACACACAGGCTGTCTGTCACCCACGCACATGCTGTCTGTCACCCATACACAGGATGTCTGTCACCCACACACAGGCTGTCTGTCACCCACACACAGGCTGTCTGTCACCCACACACAGGCTGTCTGTCACCCACACACAGGCTGTCTGTCACCCACACACAGGCTGTCTGTCACCCACACACAGGCTGTCTGTCACCCACACACAGGCTGTCTGTCACCCACGCACATGCTGTCTGTCACCCACACACAGGCTGTCTGTCACCCACACACAGGCTGTCTGTCACCCACACACAGGCTGTCTGTCACCCACACACAGGCTGTCTGTCACCCACACACAGGCTGTCTGTCACCCACACACAGGCTGTCTGTCACCCACACACAGGCTGTCTGTCACCCACACACAGGCTGTCTGTCACCCACACACAGGCTGTCTGTCACCCACACACAGGCTGTCTGTCACCCACACACAGGCTGTCTGTCACCCACACACAGGCTGTCTGTCACCCACGCACATGCTGTCTGTCACCCACACACAGGCTGTCTGTCACCCACACACAGGCTGTCTGTCACCCACACACAGGCTGCCTGTCACCCACACACAGGCTGCCTGTCACCCACACACAGGCTGTCTGTCACCCACACACAGGCTGTCTGTCACCCACACACAGGCTGTCTGTCACCCACACACAGGCTGTCTGTCACCCACACACAGGCTGTCTGTCACCCACACACAGGCTGTCTGTCACCCACACACAGGCTGTCTGTCACCCACACTCAGGCTGTCTGTTACCCACACTCAGGCTGTCTGTCACGCACACACAGGCTGTCTGTCACGCACACACAGGCTGTCTGTCACCCACACACAGGCTGTCTGTCACTCACGCACATGCTGTCGTTCACCCACACTCAGGCTGTCTGTTACCGACACTCAGGAACACATCTCCACAAAAACACGGGTAAGCAAGGCACAAAAACTACCGGACACTAAAGCCATCTTCACTGTCCAGCAAACACTCCAACCCGGAAGTAGGAAAGCTGCAAAGATTCACATCGATCGTGCGAGTTCATCGCAGCCCTCACAGGCGCCCGAGTTTGCTCCTGAATGAAAAGAGACAATGCTGGTAGAACGCCTCGCGCCAAGATGCACCTCAAGGATCGCCACAGCGTTGACCACCGCCACCGCCAGCTGCAAGGGACATTGGTCAGGGGCCCTTTAAAGTGGACTGGAAGTGCGTGGTCATCCTCCTAGCCTGTGATCATTCTAGTCCACTAGATACTCCGCCTGCCGGCGAAACAGTCTCTACCACAGTAGACATCACGTCAGGGAAGGATTTCGTCCGAAAAATTCAAATCAGGGTCACACGAGAGGCTTGTGGGATAGCCGATCTGCTCCCTGATATACGCCGTTAAAGTAGTTCTAAGACTATTTCGCACGAAACTCATAACTTACTTTTGCTGAGGCAATAAGCAAGCGTTTATTCGATGAAATAAAATGCTTGTGTTGAAATGGAAACAAGTTTTGACATCTGGATGATTTCTGTAAAAAGTGGAGAAAAAAGTATCAGAACGAACTATTTTTGACGCAATGCTGTAATGCGAAGGGTCAGGTCTATTACTCATTCATTGCGAACTGTGCCAGAGTCACTACTGACTCGGTTCACAGAATGCCTGGTGTTAGGCATTTCTAGCTAAGTTCCATCCTATTCCGCCCTATCTTGTCTTATTCTTTCCTTTCATATCCTGTCCTATACCATCCCATCCTATCCTGAGCTATTCTATCATAAGCTACCCTAGGCTATCCTATCCTATCCTAAGTTACCCTATCCTATCCTAAGCTATCATATCTCATCCTATCCTAAGCTATTCTATCATAAGCTACCCTAGATTATCTTATCCTAAGCTATCCTATCCGCAGTGGTCCTATTGTGAACTACCCTATCCCATCCTATCCTAACCTATCCTAAGCTATCCTATCCTAAGCTATCATATCCTAAGCTATCCTATCCTAAGCTATCCCATCCTAAGCTATCCTATCCTAAGCTATCCTATCATAAGCCGTTCTATGCTATGCTGTCCTATCCTTTGCCGCTTTACTAGTCTGTCCTATCCTTTGCTATTCTATGCTATCCTGGCCTATCCTTTGCTATTCTGTGCTATCCTGGCCTATCCTTTGCTATTCTTTGCTATCCTGGTCTATCCTTTGCTATTCTGTGCTATCCTGGCCTATCCTTTGCTATTCTTTGCTATCCTGGCCTATCCTTTGCTATTCTGTGCTATCCTGGCCTATCCTTTGCTATTCTGTGCTATCCTGGTCTATCCTTTGCTATTCTGTGCTATCCTGGCCTATCCTTTGCTATTCTGTGCTATCCTGGTCTATCCTTTGCTATTCTATGCTATCCTGGCCTATCTTTTGCTATTCTGTGCTATACTGGCCTATCCTTTGCTATTCTGTGCTATCCTGGTCTATCCTTTGCTATTCTTTGCTATCCTGGTCTATCCTTTGCTATTCTGTGCTATCCTGGCCTATCCTTTGCTATTCTGTGCTATACTGGCCTATCCTTTGCTATTCTGTGCTATCCTGGCCTATCTTTTGCTATTCTGTGCTATGCTGGCCTATCCTTTGCTATTATGTGCTATCCTGGCCTATCCTTTGCTATTCTATGCTATCCTGGCCTATCCTTTGCTATTCTACGCTGACCTATCCTTTGCTATTATGTGCTATCCTGGCCTATCCTTTGCTATTCTATGCTATCCTGGCCTATCCTTTGCTATTCTATGCTATCCTGGTCTATCATTTGCTATGCTGTGCTATCCTGGCCTATCCTTTGCTATTCTATGCTATCCTGGTCTATCCTTTGCTGTGCTGTGCCATCCTGGCCTATCCTTTGCTATTCTGTCCTACGCTCAGGGCCACCCATGCTAATGCTACTTGAGCAGAAACCAAAATCAAATGAACTGCAGCATTTCCGATTAAGGGGATGAGTGGCAGCGTCTAATATGAGAGAGATGTGGCTACCTCAGTACTTGACATAGTCAAATACAATGAACTAATTTGTGTCATGAATTCAACACAGAATTCAGATAGAATAGAAAGATATCTCATTGAATGTGTTTTCTTTTTATGAACTCATCAGACATATCAAGAAATGATTAAAGGGATTCGTGCAATGCCGGGGGTTCAAGTAAATCCTGCAGTAAAGGTCACATGTACTCATATTCACAATCGATCATGTGCTTGACTGTTTTATGACAGATGAAAGCAAAATGAAGCAATAGCTTATCATTTTGATATGGGAAACCTACTTCATGGTAGCTCTACCACGTTTTAACCCGCTGTCCTCAGCCACACCCATGGCACGATCACCGCGAGGATTTCCCCAAACCCTTGTCAGCGTGGTCTTTTACGTACGTCATCAAGTTTCCATGACGAGAGAGCGTCAGCATACAGAAGCTCCGAGTCAATATATCAGAGATGTTTTGACGCCGTCAGTGTACGGACCAACTTTTGAAGTCGTCTTCAATGAAGATCTGGGGATCATCTCTTGAGATAGAATAGTCTTTGACAAGCGCGCCACCCAGTGCCTAGCGTGGATCTATCCCTTGAGCACACCGTAGACAGCGGCCAACAAAGCGTTGTTAAGTATCGCCATGACAAGCTACGTCTATATCACGTCGCCTCGCACTTTCATCTCCCTCGACGCACAAAAACTGGCCACGCTGTACGAGAGACGCGCTCACATGAGTGAATACCGATGGGGGAATTTGTCTTGGAGTGCCCCGCCTCGAGACTTCCCTCCATCTCCTCGTCAGAAACCCATGGTCGTAGAGCTCTCGAGGTCTACTCCAGTAGTTCGACTAACAGACGAAGAAAGTGAGGTTTAGAGTCACTTCAAGGCGCCGTCGTTTTCTTGTTGAATAAGGAAGTGTGATGTTTCCAGGGTCACTGGCTGGGGCACTGAGTTCTAACGGTCATCACAACTTTGGATGAGAAGATTTTTTTCTTCGCTTCAAATAGACTTCCAAAGAATTATAGTAAACATGATGGAAGGTTTGCGACGTTGAACTTACACTCACAGTCACAAAGAGGGAAATATGCATCACCAGCTCCTGGCAGCCCCCTACCCAGTAGTCTCCCCACCTGCATGAGTGCATAGTCAGCTCCTCAACCTCTACTCGCCTACCTACTGAAACCCTGTCTTTTGACAGGCGGATATAGGTGAGCATGCTTTGGCGTTTGATGTGGTGCGATGCGCAGTGCCGTGGTTCTATCCCTGGGACGGGAGGAATCTGGAGTATTAATTTATCTCATAGAAAAATAATATAACTTTTTTTCTGCCTAAATGTTTCTATCTCCTTCTCACTATTCTAATAATGTCGTGCACAGCGCATGTATTAAAAAAAAACATTACTACAATATGTGTTCCAAGTATGCATGTCCTCAGTTTTCTTCTAAAGTCACTTGGAGATGCAAAAGAATCCGGAAGAGAGTTTCACACAGCAGGGTCAGCTGATGAAAAGACATTCAGCCCATAGGACCTCTTGCCTGGTGTACACGGCCTCAGAGGGAACGGTGCGGCAGTGTGTAGGGCTCTGCTAGGGTTGTACGCTAGTCAAAATAAGTTAAGGGTCAGTCTTGAAGTTTTATCAAATTACAATTTGTTGCAATGCTAACCCCCAAAAAAGGAGTTACCAGACAAAAGTTTCACAGTGGTTGCGTATGACATTATTCTTCAGTGTGAAGGAGCCTTTAGCGCATTAACCTTTGTTGAAAAAGCGTTCACGTGCGGTACAACGAAGCCGTTTTTGGGAAAAAGCATGCAGATCGCTGACCCGTTACATTTGTAACACGTGGCTGTTGAAATAAAAAAACAAAATGCACGTCCCCGACCAATGTCCCATGAACAGTTTTCAACAGTAGTTGGATAAAAAGGGAAACGAAAATGTTACCAAATCACTGCAGATAAAGACATGGTCGCAAGAAGAAAGCTGACGACTGTTGATCGTGACTGAGCCCTGGGATGGGCCCAGGATGGTGTTTCTCAAAGAGAAGTTGCCAGACGGTTGAAAGTGAGGCGCGGCGCTGAATGACGGAAAGACTCACTCTCAACCGTCTGGCAACTTCTCTTTGAGGAAACACCATCCTGGGCCCATCCCATGGCTCGGCCACGATCAACAGTCGTCAGCTTTTTTTTTGAGACCCATGTCTTTCTCTGCAGTGATTTGGTAACATTTTCGTTTCCCTTTTTATCCAAAGTCTACTGTTGAAAACTGTTAATGGGACATTGGTCGGGCACGTGCATTTTGTTTTTATTTTATTTCAACAGCCATGTGTTACAAATGTAACGGGTCAGCGATCTGCATGCTTTTCCCCCAAAACGGCTTCGTTGTACCGCACGTGAACGCTTTTTCAACAAAGGGTAACGCGCTAAAGGCTCCTTCACACTGCAGAATAATGTCATACGCAACCACTGTCAAACATTTGTCTGGTAACTCTTTTTCAGTTAGCATTGCAACAAATTGTAATCTGATGAAATTTCAAGAGTGACCCTTAATTATTGTGACTAGTGTACTCCGGGGCGGTGTCCTGCAGATAGGAAGTAGCGGTGGAGTAGAAGGAAGAGAGAGCGAAAACGCGCAGCTAGATTCTAAATCTCCCTCGCACAGGAAGGCAGTGGAGAACGTAGAGGACAGGGGTCATGTGGTCTACGTGTCTATATGAAATGTGCTTTGATCGAAATTTTTCCTGCGAATGTAGACTGACAAAGTAGGCATATTTTCCGAGTTGACTACGCTATATGCGAAGTGATTATTACCCCTAAGCTATGAAACTAGCTGGGACTCAACAAATCGGTGCCTGAAAAGGACACAATGTAAATGAACTAAAGACGTATTCTTTCTCACTGCTGCTTAGCTGGTCTGTTTCAGTACACCTCTTGATATACTATCAGTAAAGGACTGTGTGAATGAATGAATGAATGAATGAATGAATGAATGAATGAATGGAGCTTTACAGCCTATCAGCCTGTGTAGGCTATGTAAGGCCATTGATTTAATCACGAAATCAATGAAACTAGTTAGGGAAAGCTCAAGTCAAGATGTCCCTAGTTATTCGCCTTTCACAAAATGCGTGGGGAGACACGGTGGGCCAGTTCTTACCCCCAACCCACAGGGGGTCAATTCTTACCCCCAACCCACAGGGGGTCAATTCTTACCCCCAACCGACAGGGGGTCAATTCCTACCCCCACCCGACAGGGGGTCAATTGTTACCCCCAACCCACAGGGAGTCAATTCTTACCCCCAACCCACAGGGGGTCAATTCTTACCCCCAACCCACAGGGAGTCAATTCTTACCCCCAACCCACAGGGGGCGAGACTGTGTGAACAAAAACCAAAATCCTAAAGCACGTCAGACTGACGAAGTTCAGAAGCATGCCCAATATCATTGGCAGCTCATCAGCAAGACACTGCAGGACAGAACACTCACGACGTCCCGAGCTCTAGGTCCCCCCTGTTTATGTCCCCTTTCCAAACGATAATCTGACATGCGTCTACATCCGGTGCAAAGCCGGGCGCTGATTGGTCGAGAGACATTGCTCATTTCGCGCGCTTTTCTGTTCATTGGCTACATAAAAATAGGACCCACGGTATCCTTGTGCCTTGCGTTTAGATACTGACCTATTTTAATATCAGACTGGGACATGTTCTTCAGACGAACTGAGTTATTGAAGACTGTGAGCGTGAAGCACTATTGAGTCCAGAATGTCCACGGCGCCGATTTTCTCAACAGCCAATCCGCAAAAACAACGCGGGAAAAGAACAAGCGCGCACAACTGAGCAATATGATCGTATCATCAAACACATCTGTGGTATCATATACC
>JAWQFJ010016507.1:15000-17500 GCA_034096865.1 Theodoxus fluviatilis | reverse complement strand
GTCTGAAGAGGAACAAACGATCTGATGAATGAATGAATGATGGATGAACGAATGAATGAATGGATGAATGGATGAATGAATGAATGAATGAATGAATGAATGAATGAATGATGAATGAATGAATAATGAATGAATGAAATGAATGAATGAATAATGAATGAATGAATAATGAATGAATGAATGAATGAATATTGAATGAATGAATGAATGAATGAATGAATGAACGAACGAATGAATGAATGAATGGAGTTTTACGACACATCCGTCTCTGTAAGCTATGTAGGGTAACTGACCACAAACTTCACTACAGCTGGTTAGAGGAGGAGCAAAGTCCAACCTATATTCCCCCAGTTATCTCCCTGTGAGAAATAGCGGAAGGAGAAGCGATGGCTCTATATTTAGCACGCAACCCACAGGGGCTTTTGATTTGAAGCGGAAAGAATGAATAGAGAGCCCCGACACAAAAACAGGGGGGAGGTGGGGGAGGATGGGGGAGGTGGGGGAGGATGGGGGAGGATGGGGGAGGTGGGGGAGGATGGGGGAGGATGGGGGAGGTGGGGGAGGATGGGGGAGGTGGGGGAGGATGGGGAGGTGGGGGAGGATGGGGGAGGTGGGGGAGGATGGGAGGCATGAGGGGAGGTGGGGGAGGGATAGGGGGGAGGGTGGGGGGATGGGGGGAGGGGGGGGGGGGGACCCAACGCACATTAGAAGAGCCCAAAGAAGATAACGATTCAAACGACAGATGAACTTCTTTGAAGATGGATCGATCGATGCAACCCTTCATATGCTGCCGTCATGTGGACATCTAAGATGTTTTCATGTTTCTATGGGCAACTGGTGGGGTATTCACTCTTCAGTCATCCAAGCATGATACTCTCCCGATCAACTGCGAAACACAATAGTACGCAACGATGCAGCAAATTACATTTCCCAGCTCCCTGATCTGTTCATCCAAAATGATATAGCCTGCAAAATACAGCAAAGAATTTCATGATGAAGCTAAGGTCGACTAAAAACTAAACTGAATTCATTCATTTACATATTTGTACTTAATTATAGAACTTTAGAATATATCGGACTAAAGGTCAATATAGAAAAGACTAAGAACATGCTTTTCATTAGAGGTGGACACAGATAGGGGCAAAATATGGTATCTTAACCCTAAAATCTTGAGGGAAAAAAAATACTCAAACAACGCCTCAAGAGATGTATAAATCTCAATTTCCAAGTAATTCATCGTCACATTCCCTGTACATATGGATGGATGGATGGATGGATGGATGGATGGATGGATGGATGGATGGATGGATGGATGGGTGGGTTGATGGGTGGGTGGGTGGGTGGATGGATGGATGGATGGATGGATGGATGGATGGATGCATGGATGGATGGATGCATGGATGGATAGATGGTGTTTTACGGCCTATCAGCCTTTGTAGGCTATGTAAGGCCATCAAGCACGAAAATCACTGGAAAAGTTTAGAGTAAACGCAAATGAAGTCACGATGTCCCTATTTATTCAGCTCTTACGAATCGCGTAGGGAGACGCGGTGGGTCTATTCTGACCCCCAACCCACAGGGGGGTCTATTCTGACCCCCAACCCACAGGGGCCGTTGTCCGTACAGCGCATGCGCGAGAACTCGTGTCCAATCGATATTCCTCCGCAAAGAAGACGGCGAAAGTTTGGAATGAGCAACCAATTGTTGTTGTCGCCAACTCTTCTGCATGGCCACAGGACTGCCGCCCATCAAAATGTCTCCTGCAGATGATTTTAGTCTGTATTCAGTCCTTGTCACCGAAGTGAAAAATGCAGTCGCGTCATGCAGGGTGGTGGAGATGAAAGTTTGACAGAGACTACGTCGTTAACACTTAGTTCTGATTAGGCTTTCCGTGAGAAACGTTTCTATTGCACACACGTCCGCATGCACGCAGGAATGCAGGCAACAATACGCGCATGCACACATACACGCACATGTACGCACATACACATTTAAACCAACACAAACGCATTCACACACACACACACACACACAAACGCACGTGCGCGCTCGCGCACACACACACGCAAACACACGCGCGCGCACATGCACACAAAAAGAAACAGGGACATATATTAATAGCGGCAGTGACTTAGAGCAGGAGATATAGAGACTCACAGAGAAACAGAGACAAACAATTAGAGACAGAGAGACAGTGACAGAGAGACAGTGACAGAGAGACAAAGAGAGACAATGGGACAACGACAGAGAGACTGGGACAGCG
This sequence comes from Theodoxus fluviatilis, assembly GCA_034096865.1. NCBI lineage: Eukaryota > Metazoa > Mollusca > Gastropoda > Cycloneritida > Neritidae > Theodoxus > Theodoxus fluviatilis. Next base: position 15,237 of record JAWQFJ010016507.1, on the reverse strand, counting down.
GGTTTGAGACAGGCAGTGGGACAGAGACTGACAGACAGACAGAGACACTGACAGAGAGACAGAGAGACAATGGGACAGAGACTGACAGACAGAAAGTCAGAGACAGAGAGACACTGACAGAAAGACAGAGAGAGGCAATGGGACAGAGACAGAGAGACTGGGGCAGAGGGATAGAGACAGAGGCAGTGGGACAGAGACTGAAAGAAAGAAAGAGACACACAGAGGCAGTCGGAGAGA
>JAWQFJ010016507.1:5000-10000 GCA_034096865.1 Theodoxus fluviatilis | reverse complement strand
CAACTTGCGCGCACTCGGCGTAATGTATAACTTCACGTAGTTCGGCTTGTGGAGATGATATTAACCGTAGATTTTAGTTGTGCGGGGTAGACCACCCGCCAAAAATTTTGAATAGTGCTTTTGATATCAATGTTTAGTAATTATTGTCGGATCAGATAGCGAAACGATCACAAGCAACTTAAACGAGCTTGGGAGCAGCGCTTACGTTTGATTCGGCAGCTGCAGTCGAACTCGATCGGTCAATCGATGTCTGACATCACACTTTGAGATTTCAATAACTTCATGAAGTTGCAGTAGTTGCTTGTTTGCTGGAATACCATGTCGGATCAGATAGTGAAACGATCACTCGTGCATTGAGTTTTGATGCGAGACCACGACACTCCCCGCAGGTGTGTTTTGTTTGCGTTGTAAAGTTTGAGTACTAGCTGTAAGTGTAAAAATGGTCAGTTATTAATATAATCGGTGATTTTAGTTGTAATGAAACTTTTGTGTGTTTTAATGCCATTTTCTTGTCATCATCGACCCGATCTTACAAGTTAGGCCTATACATTACGCCGTGTGGGCAAGTTGATCACTCATCCACTCGATGATAGTGAATTTTCGGTCCTCGCCAGACCAGGGAAACGAAATTGTCAATTCAAGCCAGAACTAAACAGTTATCTGCTGCTACTCATTCGAGCTTTACATGACACAGTACTGTTTTCCACCCCCACATACATGTACTTTGAGCGATCTAGCAAAGATCTAGTATTCAGTGCAGACGATTCGAGAATCGACCGGAACTAGGTGGTTCTACCTAACGCGTTGTTTTTCGACAGAGAGCGCTCCTTCCGTTGCTCTGCTTACCTGACTGTCTGTGTGTCTGTCTAACTGTGCGTCTATGTGTCTGTGTGTCTGTCTAACTGTGCGTCTATGTGTCTGTGTGTCTGTCTAACTGTGCGTCTATGTGTTTGTCTGTCTAACTGTGCGTCTATGTGTCTGTGTGTCTGTCTAACTGTGCGTCTATGTGTCTGTGTGTCTGTCTAACTGTGCGTCTATGTGTCTGTGTGTCTGTCTAACTGTGCGTCTATGTGTCTGTGTGTCTGTCTAACTGTGCGTCTATGTGTCTGTGTGTCTGTCTAACTGTGCGTCTATGTGTCTGTGTGTCTGTCTAACTGTGCGTCTATGTGTCTGTGTGTCTGTCTAACTGTGCGTCTATGTGTCTGTGTGTCTATCTAACTGTGCGTCTATGTGTCTGTGGTTCTGTCTAACTGTGCGTCTATGTGTCTGTGTGTCTGTCTAACTGTGCGTCTATGTGTCTGTGGTTCTGTCTAACTGTGCGTCTATGTGTCTGTGTGTCTGTCTAACTGTGCGTCTATGTGTCTGTGTGTCTGTCTAACTGTGCGTCTATGTGTCTGTGTGTCTGTCTAACTGTGCGTCTATGTGTCTGTGTGTCTGTCTAACTGTGCGTCTATGTGTTTGTCTGTCTGCGAGTCTATGTGTCTCTGTGTCTGGCCATCCGCTCGCCCGCGCACCCGCCCGTCCATCCGCCCGTCCGTCCGTCCGTGTGTGTGTGTGTGTGTGTGTGTGTGTGTGTGTGTGTGTGTGTGTCTGTCTGTCTGTGTGTGTGTCTGGCTGGCTGGCTGGCTGTCTGTGTCTGTCTGTCTGTCTGTCTGTCTGTCTGTCTGTCTGTCTGTCTGTCTGTCTGTCTGTCTGTCTGTCTGTCTGTCTGTCTGTCTGTCTGTCTGTCTGTCTGTCTGTCTGTCTGTCTGTGTCTATCTGTCTGTCTGTCTGTCTGTCTCTTTCTCTCTCTCGTTCTTTCTCTCTTCTTTCTCCCTTCTTTCTCCCTTCTTTCTCCCTTCTTTCTCTTTCTCACTCTCACTCTCTCTTTCTCTATATTGCTTTTTATGTCTTTTTCCTCTCTTTCCGTCTTTTTTCTTTTTCTTTTTCCGTCTTCTCTCTCTCTCTCTCTCTCTCTCTCTCTCTCTCTCTCTCTCTTCATTTCATGGGTCAAGAACCTACGCTGCTTGCTAGTGACAGCGATTGTGAGGAGGGGTTGGGCAAGAGGAAGGAGGAGGAGAGAAAAAGAGAGGAGGTTAATGGAGGCCTGAAATGGTGGGGGTGGGGGTATGTTGGGGGAGGGGGTGGTGGGGGAGGGGGTATGGTGGGGGAGGGGGTATGGTGGGGTAGGGGGTATGTTCGGGGAGGGGGTATGGTGGGGGAGGGGGTATGGTGGGGGAGGGGGTATGTTGGGGGAGGGGGTAAGGTGGGGGAGAGGGGGTGGTGGGGGAGGGGGAGACATGGAAAAAATGAATAAAGGAAAGGCGTGGTGAAAAGAGGGGGGAACTGAAATAAAATTAACGAAAATGGAGGCCGAACTAGTTTAATAACAAGAACGTTTTAACGCGAGTTATATTTTTTACAACATTGCTGACAAGTAATTCTCCTTTTCACAGGACTTTCGACACTCCGAGAGACTTTCCTGGAGAGAGAGAGAGAGAGAGAGAGAGAGAGAGAGAGAGAGAGAGAGAGAGAGAGAGAGAGAGAGAGAGAGAGAGAGAGAGGGTGGGAGAGAGAGAGAGAGAGAGAGAGAGAGAGAGAGAGAGAGAGAGAGAGAGAGAGAGAGAGAGAGAGAGAGAGAGAGAGAGAGAGAGAGAGAGCGAGAGAGAGAGAGGGTGAAGGAGGAAGATAGACTGAGAGAGAGAGAAAGAGAGAAACTGAGAGAGAGACACAGATAGAGAGACAGGGACAGAGAGACAGACAGACAGAGACAGACAGACAGAGAGAGGGAGGGAGAGAGAGAGAGAGAGAGAGAGAGAGAGAGAGAGAGAGAGAGAGAGAGGGAGGCAGAGACAGATACAGGGAGAGGGAGAGAGAGAGAGAGAGAGAGAGAGAGAGAGAGAGAGAGTTTGAGGCAGAGACAGAAACAGGGAGAGGGAGAGAGAGAGAGAGAGACACAGAGAGAGAGAGAGAGAGAGAGAGAGAGAGAGAGAGAGAGAGTGAGGCAGAGACAGAAACAGGGAGAGGGAGAGAGAGGGAGAGAGAGAGAGAGAGAGAGAGAGAGAGAGAGAGAGAGAGAGAGAGAGAGAGAGAAAGAGTTAGAGGCAGAGACAGAAACAGAGGGAGAGAGAGAGAGAGAGGAGAGAGAGAGAGAGAGAGAGGACGAGAGAGGAGAGAGCGGAGAGGGAGAGAGAGAGAGAGTGAGGCAGAGACAGAAACAGGGAGAGGGAGAGAGAGAGAGAGGAGAGAGAGAGAGAGAGAGAGAGAGAGAGAGAGAGAGAGAGAGAGAGTTAGAGGCAGAGACAGAAACAGGGAGAGGGAGAGAGAGAGAGAGAGAGAGAGAGAGAGAGAGAGAGAGAGAGAGAGAGAGAGAGAGAGAGAGAGTTGCATGCGGAGATTCATGGTGTTTTGGTCAGTGATCTGGGTGAGGTTCTGTGCGTGGATTTTTGTGTATTTTGGGTCGTTCTGCGTTTGGTTCAAGCAAAGAACTTAGGCAACAAGAAGCGTCACTCTAGTATCTTGTATAGTAAAAAAAGCAGGACGAGATTTTGCTAACGTCACAGGTATTTTTTACGTCACAGTCACTCACGAGTAATTTTTGCTTACTTCCCTTGTTTTTGGTTGGATGAAAGAACTTTTTTTTTGCTTGAAGGTACGTACCGTACAGCTGGTTACCTTTCATGAACAGATGTTGAAATGGCATGAATATTTTCACACGTTGGTCGATGTGCTTAACACTGATCATTAGGCATAATTATACCGCCCACAAATACTAACAGGGCAACCCTTTCACAAGAAATTAATGCATCAGTTTCAATTTTGTTTTCTGGCCAAACATAGTATACTATGATCATTGAATGACCACCTATCAGATCTAAACTCGTTGTCTTCATTTGCCTGTCGGTTCAGTCTTGGCAGTTTAAAAACTAGAGCAGTCATCAGTTTATTGTCAATTTGAGAGACTCACTGGCTCATAAAATCGGTAGGTAGAGCATAATCGCTCCAAGCATTGATTTCGCCTGCCATCCAACCAAAAACAAGGGACGCAACTCACGCAAACCGCCGGCTAAATCTCGTCCTGCGTAAAATCGTGGAGTGACGCTTCTTGTTGTCTAAGTTCTTTGGTTCAAGTAACAAGATGTTGTGATGAATTGAATTTTTAGATTGTTGAGGACGTCACCAATTACCGAATTGGAAGACGAGTGACGTCAATTTTGAAGGGGTTGGAGAAGGTCAGAATTGAGATTTTTAACGAAGGAGGTCACGATTTGAATCATTTGAATGATTTAGCAATTTTAAAGAGAGTGACGTCGACTCAAGCGGTTTTTGAGGATGTGACGCTTTTGACCCAGTTGAACAGATTTTGACCGGATTTTGAAGGAGGAGGACGTTTTGACACAGTTGAACAGAGTTGGGAAGATTTGTGAAAAATGCTGAAGAAGAGGAGGATGAAGAAGAAGAGGAAGAAGAAGAGGAAGGAGGAGAAGGAGATTGGACAGATTTGAGGAAGGAGAGCGACGTCTATTTGGAGTGGAGTGTCTGGTCCATGTTCATGAAGGGAAAAGGGGAAAACGATAGCCCCACCGTCAGCCCATCAGAGCGACGACTGTATCAACAGGAGTGTCCGGTCCATGTCCGTCAGGGGGAAGAGGACTCATGGAAGCAGTGACGACTGCTTAATAAGGTGAACCAGAGACAGAATCCATCCCCTTTTTGTGTGTCGTGTTGTTCGTCTTGTCCGGCCGTGTTTTGTTTTGTATGGCGATTAGAATCGCCATAAATTAGTCGAATCTGTTTCTAGGGCGGTTATGATTAAATCTGGATCTTGTTAACAACTGTTTATTTTTCTTTGCCTGATTGGTGAAGAATTTGAAAGAAAAGACGGTGTTAACATCTTAGTGACCCCAAACGGCTGTAACATCTGGTGACTCTTTTGACGTTTCATGCGTACTTTTGATGCCAGAATTTTGAGGTTGTTTGAGATTCTCGGTTCGAGTTTTCCCTCGAGAGCTGAGTCATTG
>JAWQFJ010016506.1:75000-80148 GCA_034096865.1 Theodoxus fluviatilis | reverse complement strand
CGAAAAGAAATTAGTTGTTCCCACACGGGGCAACAATCTCTTTTCTTTCAACATTTCAAGTAATTTCTGTACAGAGACAGGTTTATATACATGCATACATAGGAATTAATGTATCAAAAACTCTAGATAGGGCATCAGCCATGACATTCTCAAAACTTGGAATATGCAAAATAGACAGATTATATTCTTGCAACGCCAAACTCCAGCGGATAATGCGCTGATTTGTTGCTTTCATATGATGAATGAAAGTTAACGGATTGTGATCAGTAAGTACCGTCACCGGCTCTAGGTGACCCTTAAGATAGATTCAAAGTGTTTTAGAGCCTGCATCAGACCCAAGGCTTCTTTCTCAACAGTAGAATAGTTCAACTCATGCTTGTTAAACTTTTTAGAAAAGAAACTCACAGGGTGGTCGAGACCATCAATTCCGGTTTGAAATAGCACAGCTCCGGAACCTAAAGCACTGGCATCGACAGCAAGCTTGAAAGGTTTAGATAGATCTGGCGCAGCTAGGATAGGGGCATGACATAACCTAGCTTTCAACAGGTCAAAGGCCCCTTGGCACTGCTCACTCCACCGAAAAGTCGCGTCCTTGCGCAACAGGGAGGTCAGAGGTTCCGCTACAGTGGCAAAGTTTGGATAAAACCTACGATAGTATCCCATCATACCTAGAAACCGTCGCACCGCTCAACGCGTCCTGGGCTCGGGATAATCCTTGATGCCTTCTAATTTAGAGACTAGTGGTGCCAGAGTCCCCAATCCTATCACGTGTCCCAAGTACTGCACTTTAGCCTGTCCAAAGTCACTCTTGTCCAAGTTCACCGTCAGGTTTGCACTGACCAGTCTCTCGAAAACACTCCTCAGTCCGGCTAAACGTTCTTCCCAAGTATGACTATCTAGCAGTCCATCGTAATTGATGGCGTGTCAAGAAACAAACTCGAGAATGTCTGCAGGAGCTCCGGTTCCCACTGAAGAAGCTCCCACAAGAATTGGACACGGACTGGTTGCGATTGATATAGGGCCCGTCTCTGCACGGGGCAGGCACGTGTGCCCGGCGGGAAGGAGACGCGTCCGTTCTGTCGGGAGGAGTCGCCACCACGGCCACACTCTCGGCAAGAGGCGTGCCTGCGGAGGTGCCCGCCTGGTACCCGCGCCGTGTGGATCTGGCTCAGGTTGCTGGAGGATGATCCGAGCTGCCACGAGTCGTATCGGATGTCATGGCCGGGTGTGTGGGCTGCTTAGGTGGTAATGCTGCCCCCGGACAGATGATTGCTTAAGGACCTTGCCTACACACTCGCCAACTCATGAATGACAAAACAAGGTAGCAATCACCAAGACAAGCAATTTAATGACAAAAAACAACAACCTCACTCACATCTACATAACCACAACCGGCCGTGTAATTACCAAACAATATATGCACCACAGATTCAACTGCAAATCAAAAAAACATGTGAAACCAAGTCACTCACATCTACACAACCACAACCGGCCGTGTAATTACCAAACAATATATGCACCACAGATTCAACTGCAAATCAAAAAAAACATGTGAAACCAAGTCATGCCCCAAACAGTGCATCTCAAATCACAACCCGACATGTAATTTCCACACAATATATGCACAACAGATTCAACTGTGCGAAACCACGTCATGCCCCAAACAGTTCACCTTCTCAAAACACAACCCGACATGTAATTTCCACACAATATATGCACAACAGATTCAACTGTGCGAAACCACGGCATGCCCCAAACAGTTCACCTTCTCAAACACAACCCGAAATGTAATGCCCCAAACAGTTCACCTTCTCAAACACAACCCGAAATGTAATTTCCACACAATATATGCACAACAGATTCAACTGTGCGAAATCACGTCATGCCCCAAACAGTTCACCTACTCCATCATTGGACGGCACCGCACCAAGACTACTCACAGCTACTTGGGGTTCACAGCATCACAATGATAAGTAGTCCAGAGTGTTGGTGTCCCTACCTTTCCCGCAAAACAAAGAAAACCACTTTCCCAAGAAAACACAAAAATCCACGACGAAACATCGATTCCCTGCTAGTTAGCAGGCAATAGCAGGTAGCACAGGATTCGGAAAAAACACAAACTTGAAACTTGTAATTGAATGAACTTGCCATGGAATAAACTTGAATCAACTCGGAATTGAATCTGAAACACACAATAGTAAAGCCGCTTACAGTCTCTAACGCACAAAATACGACTTATAACAACGAAACACGAACGAAAACACGCGTTCGAAGATAGAGAACTATATGTACACTTACCCCTACGGATTCAGAGTAGAAACTGGCAAATGAGGAACTTATATAACAGTCCTCCCACGACCTCCCGTCGCGAAACACTGCACCTAAGTGCCACAGCTCGTCGAAAGACACGACGGCTCACTGAGAAACAACCTCAGATCAGACCGCTAACACGAGAAATTCACAATATCTTACAGATGATGCCAGGGTGAAAATCCCGTGCAACCTAACCCCAGTGGAAAAACATGCTTCTAGAACCTCCATACCTCATGCGGGAGCCTCTTGCACACGCACTTCATGCCCAAATCACACCTTCATTTAAAACCTTGCATGAAAAAAGCATGCCACGTGCACACACCCATACGCCCGACTAAATTGGAATAGTTAACACATTGTTAAAAAAAATTATAGGCTTGAGCCGTGACAACGAAGAGACCCGTAGTCGCTGGAGCTGCGTCTGCCGCTGCTCCCGCTGCCATGAAGCTCGGTTTCTGCCGAGACACTGCTTCTCCACTCTCTTCTTTGACATGGATCGAGTAGTAACACAAGCAGGATAACATTCGGATCTACCAGAACTATCTGACTCCACTTCATGGGGGGACTGAACTCTCAACACGGTTGTGTGACTTTATACAACATTTGTCCGTCAAATCGGATCCCAACATGTCAACATCTGAAACTGGTAGTTCATCCACCACACCAAGCAACACTTCTCCCGAGACAAACTCTGATTTTATCCAAAATCGATGTAAGGGCACTGACCGATATTTCTGTCCCACCACCTGGATTATCACATTCTTTCCAGTGTTAGACAAGTCAGGTCTACTCACAGCCATTCTGCTAATAAGACTCAAAAACGCACCTGTATCACGAAAAACTGTCACTTCTTCATAAGGATCATGATCACTGATAGAAAGACCAGCTCTGGATACATATTTACTGTATTTGGAACCTATGACTTTCTCAGTCCTGTCCGGTACAAATCCAACCACTTTCTGCTGTTCTCTCTTTCTGGCAAAACAGTTCTCCAGCACATGACCCAACTTATTACAATATGAGCATTGTAAGGTGCTGGTCTTTACAGCCAAAGATCGTCGGAGACCATTCTTGTTTTCCTGCACAGGTAATGCACGACACTCAGCAGCTACATGACCAAATCTCTGACACTTTCTACATTGAATGGCTCCTCTATTTCCCACGGGGTTACTGGTACTAGTTCTGACTTGACTCTGCCCATTTTGTCCTTTATGAATCAGCATGTATTTATCAGTTAATTCAGCCGCCTCTCGAACCGATTTAACATGTTGATCTTCCAGATATACACGCACTGTCGGGGGAACTTTATTTTTCAAATCTTCTAGCAACAGGAGCTCTCTCAAGGCTTCGTAACTAGAATTCACCTGTTCTGACCTCAACCACAAGTCAAAAGCATTTGCTGCTCGAGCCACAAAATCACAGAAGGTCTCGCCTCCCTCTTTCTTCATTTCTCTAAATCTCTGACGATACGCTTCTCCAGTCAGTTGGTAGGCCAATCTGATCACTTCCTTCACTTTCTCATAGTTATATATCTCTGTCCTCACCCTCTAAGAAACCAGAAGTCTTACTAGCTTTTCCTCTCAATTGACTCTGCAGAATCAAACACCAGTACGGCTTAGGCCAATGCAACTTTTTGCTACATGTTCAAACCGCGAGAAAAACTTCTCAACATCTTGCTCTTCAAACTGAGGGACGGAACGATGACAGTCATTTATCCTGAATTCCTGTCCCTCGGGAGTATTTCTATTCTCCTGCTGTTGTCTCTCAAATTCCATTTTCTCTCGCATAAATTCTCTCTCCCTCTCCCTGTCTCTCAATCTCTCCATCTCCAAATCTCTCTCCCTCTCCTTGTCTTCCCTCTCCTTCTCTTTATCTCTCAATCTCTCCATTTCTAAAACGCTCTCCTTCTCCCTTTCTTTCTCTCTATCCCTCAATCTCTCCATTTCTAAATCTATCTCCAGCTGCCTTAAGCGTAACCGCTGATCAAAAGTGAGACCTGAGTTTTCATTTTCCTTAGCAACATTTTGAATTTCTATTTCCCCATGATTGCTTTCCTCATCAGTATCGTCCTCGGGAAATAGTTCCGTTATCAGTAACTCTCGTATTGCCTTCACATCAGATTGTAACTCTTCCGAAACACCAATATTTTTGTCCTCCGCTAATTTTAACAAGTCCTCCAGTTTGGCTCTCCTAATTCATCTCACGGAAGGTTTACGTAAAAATTGGAACATTAAAAAAATAGTAAGTATGCAAGAAATGTTTAAAATGTCAACTAAAACATAAGCACAGTAAAATCTTTTAACCTCGATACTTCAGAAAAATTGCCCAAATATGAAAACTGAATAATCTCTCTGAACGAGTTTTCACTTTTACATTCTTCTAAAATAAATCCTCCCGGACGACGAGCCCCCACTTTCTACACCTCTGTTACAGGGATCCACAAAAACGAAATAAAACAGGTCCCGGGTTACTTACATGTCATTATATTTCAACATAAAACATGCCCGTAACAGGGCTAGAAAAGAAAAGAAAAATTTAAATAATGTTACATTGATATATGGTTCAAACACAACATCCTCAATAACCCAATCTTATAAAATTACACCTACTCTTCACCTACTCAACTCCCAACGGGAAAATGAAAAAGCACAAGTAAAATATCGGTCAGCCTTCTTATATAAAACATAAAAGCACGTAGGTCAGCCCTCGACAAGTAAAAACTATCGACCCATGTAAAACTCTCGCACCAACCTTCCAACTCTGCCCGCTCTCTCTCTCTCTCTCTCTCTCTCTCTCTCTCTCTCTCTCTCTCTCTCTCTCTCTCTCTCTGCCCGT